>CAJHNH020001050.1:204665-223021 GCA_905116865.2 Candidula unifasciata
GAAAGAGGCGAGAGATCAAAGACAATTTTATCACACACCAGTGTGACCACTGTAAAAATCTGTGGAAAGACAGAGTAAGACAGCCCCAGAAGGTTCTTGACAGACCTGTGTCATGGCATGGAAGGGGTGTCAACACACGGACTGATACATGCAGGGCGAATCACAGATTGAGGAGAGACATGATTGCACACGACAGTCGGCAGACTTTTGACGATGATATTTCGTAGTTGTGACCTCTCCCACCCCCCCCCTCCCCCCTCCTCTTCTCCAAATCCTTCCTCTTTAAATGTATAAGATGGGATAAGTAAATTCAAAACGACATTCACGTTCACTACAGAAACTGGTAAGAGCATAAAAAAAATGTGTGAAGACGAAAATGTGTGAAGACGATCTACGAAATACGTTCTAAAAATGTGAAACCTGAAACCATTCAGGTCAATTGTGAAACCAGAAGATCTTTGAGCAGTCAAAGCTGATAGTTAAATCCGAGAGAATAGACTTCATTGCCCATATTTTTTTCCAATATCGCTCGGTCTCCCTCCACAGAACGGATAGCCCCAGCCGACAGCGTCGCGCAAAGCACGAACTCCGTAGCATTAAATCTTTGTACAAATGGCGCTCATGAACTGAACGACGCAGCCGTGAAAACCCACGACTTCGGAGCTAGATAAACAGATTGACCACCTCACCACGAAAGACTAAAATTCTCCCTGCGGCTAAAGCGTACAGCAATCATCGGGACTACATCCCCCCCCCCCCCCTTTTTTTCCCAGACACTTTTTTTTTCTATCAAATCAAGCTTGTGCTGTTAAAGGCCAATTGCACCCCGAGGCTAAGTTTGGGTACATGCTCAACTTACACAAGAAAACAAAATAATCAACCTAAAACTTTACCAGACTATAACCACTCAGTTAAATCAAGGTCGTGGGGCAGGGGGTTGGGGTAGGGGCGGGGGGGGGGGGGGGCTTGAGAGTAGAACGAACAAACGAACGAATGAACGCGGAGATCGTTACTCCATTTGGATGTTTCGTGTATGGGTACATTTATTAGGAGCAGTTTACCAAATGGACATGTTTACTGGGTAGACATGGTATTTGCTGGCTAGAGATATTTACTGTGTAGAAATTATATTTATTCGGTATTTACTTGTTGGGGGTATCATTTACTGGTTCGGGGTGTCATTTACTGGTTCGGGGTGTCATTTACTTTTTCCATTACTATTTTCATTGGTGAATATATTTTCTGGGTGGAGATATTTCCTGGATGGGTAAGATATTTACTAGGTAGATATTATATTGACTGTTTAGTGATATCATTTACTTGTTAGTGGTGTCCTTTACTAGTTTGAGATGTTATTTACTGGGTGGAGGTGAGATTTACTAGGTGAAAGTGGGATTTACTAGTGGTTGCTTCAAAATTTCCTTTATGTTGTTGTTGTTTTCCTGGTGTTGTGGATTGTTACTCTGATTGTAGATGTATTTATCAGGTTGAGATATTTGCTGGGTTAAGATTAGATTTACTGGTACTTTACTGGGTAGAGATGATATTTAGTGGGAGGAAGTGGTATCTACTGGTTGGACATGTTAACATGTCATTTACTCAGTAGAGTTAATATTTAATGGGTGGAAATGGTATCTACTGGTTGGACATGTCATTTACTTAGTAGAGTTGATATTTAATGGGACGAAATGATATCTACTGGTTGGACATGTCATTTACTCAGTAGAGATAGTATTTAGTGGGAGGAAATGGTATCTACTGGTTGGACATGTTATTTACTCAGTAGAGATGGTATTTCCTGGGAACCATATGCTTTTAGTCCACATCTGGGGGCGGGGGGGGGGCGAGAATGCAACAGCAAATAATGACCAAATGCAAATAACATGCAAGGACTAAAACGATTGGTAACTATCCACCAAACTGGAACAATGCGTGCTCCCGCAACACACGTACACACAAATACACACACAAAGCACAGACAAGAGACAGCTAGCTGTAATAATTCATAGACAAATGTTTCTTTTTGAGCAGTTTTCCATCATCGGAGGGCGAATGGAACAGATGATACGGTTAAAGTGCCCCTTTGCATCGGAACCCAAGTGGCAAGGCCGTTTTTCTGATGGGTATGCATGTATGTGTATATGAATGTATGAATATGTGTATGTGTATGTATGTGTATATGATGTATGTATGTGTGTATATATGTGTGTATGTACGTGTATATGAATGTATATATGTGTGTATGTATGTGTGTATGTATGTATGTATGAATGTATGTATATATGTATGTGTGTGTGTATACATGTGTATGTACATATGTTTGTGTATGTATGTAAGTTCACGCATGCAGATATGTACAAAATGTTCATATCTCACGAACAGGGAAGAATTTGTGAGATAAAAAAATTTGAAGCCGAAACAGAGAACAAACTAAGACTCGGAAACAGTTGAGAATATCATCGTCAAAAAAGAAACCATAAGTTTGAAAACGTGTGAGAATTTTGTGAACAGATGAAAATACATAAACTGGAAAATTGTGCTGATGTCATGAACTGATTAAAGAAAACAATAATTTAGAATATGCTGAGAATATCACGAAAAGAGAACACTTCATAATTTGCAACCTGCACTTCTAAATTCGTAATACGATGCTCTTAACTTTCTCTCATGCAACTATTGGCCTTCCTATACCAAAGAGCCCTGTAAAAACATAAAACAAAAGCTATAGTGTGTTAGTGGAGATGAAATGATATAGCAAACTTTCAATAATTTAGTAACATTAAGTATGACAGGGCATGAAAAGCTCATACTCATTCTTTGGTGATAGGGAATGATTATACCACCCGTAGCTAATAATAGAGACCACAATTAGGTAAATATTTACAACTAAAGAGCTGTTGTCAACCTGGACGCGTATGCTACCTTTACATAACACCAGAACAATATGCATTACAGTAAATTGATCATTGTTACATCGTAAATAACAGATATCCCACAGGTAACCACGAGTCCACACATAACGAGTGCAAAGGGAAGTTAATTGTTGAGGGAACAATAAGGCAAATAACGTGAACAGTGCATGCGATGCAAGTGCGATAAGAGCTTTAGAGATAGTCCATTTTCTAAATGTTCCTGTGAGTTACGTCTGGAGTTAGCAACAGCTTAGCTGTTCAGCAACTGCGGAAAGTAGCATATCTTCTTCTTCTGCTTCTTTTTCTTCTCCTTAATTCTGGGCCCCTTTAGATTCATTGCTGCGGGTACCATCTACCTCCAATCCTCTGTGGGATTAGCCCTATCCTTCCATTTGGTGATTCAACGCGTTGGCAGGTCCACCTGTGTATTATCTCACCACTGTCTTCTTCTTGATCTGTTTAATAGTCTACTCCCAATCAACCCTTTTGTGTGTATATATTTCGTCCCTGTTACCTGCCATATATTTCGTCCCTGTTACCTGCCATATATTTCGTCCCTGTTACCTGCCATATATTTCGTCCCTGTTATCCGCCATATATTTTGTCCCTGTTACCTGCCATATATTTCGTCCCTATTACCTGCCATATATTTCGTCCCTGTTACCTGCCATATATTTCGTCCCTGTTACCTGCCATATATTTCGTCCCTGTTACCTGCCATATATTTCGTCCTTGTTACCTGCCATATATTTCGTCCCTGTTACCTGCCATATATTTCGTCCCTGTTATCTGCCACATATTTTGTCCCTGTTACCTGCTATATATTTCATTTCGTCCCTGTTACCTGCCATATATTTCGTCCCTGTTATCTGCCATATATTTCGTCCCTGTTATCTGCCATATATTTTGTCCCTGTTACCTGCCATATATTTCGTCCTTGTTACCTGCCATATATTTCGTCCCTGTTACCTGCCATATATTTCGTCCCTGTTACCTGCCATATATTTCGTCCCTGTTACCTGCCATATATTTCGTCCCTGTTACCTGCCATATATTTCGTCCCTGTTACCTGCCATATATTTCGTCCCTGTTACCTGCCATATATTTCGTCCTTGTTACCTGCCATATATTTCGTCCCTGTTACCTGCCATATATTTCGTCCCTGTTACCCGTCATTCTTTCTATTATTGTCATCTTTCCAGACGACAGGGTTAAACTGTTTTATAAGGAGGAAATCACAGCCCATTGCGATGTTGAATGAGATTAGAAAGATCAGTACGTGGTACAGCAATAAGAACATGGGATGTCAGGACCGATGTTGCCACCACAAGTATTTAGTGTGTTTAGTCTCAGACGCCCAGCTCTCAGCCTTTCTGAAATCATTGTTTCCCTCTATTCCCCTTCACTTTTGCCATTTTTTTTTCTTTACATGCCCCTATAATGTAAATAAAACAAACATAAACAACACACACGACCAACTGACACATACTTGGGTGGAAATGTTATTTACTGGATGAAGATGTGGCTATGTTTGGCATCGATTCATGGGAGGCTGGGGTGGGAATGGGGGGGGGGGGGGGCGACATAATGATCTTCTGTGTGCTCCTTAAAATGTGCGGTATTGTTGTCTGTTGTCTGCTGATTTTTTATTTCTCCAAGGTCTGTGTTAATGCCATCGATCAGTTCAAATATGTCCTCATCTGGATTCTGTTCATTATATTTGTTTAGTCTGGCAAACTGAGGCGGTTATGGAAAGATATAAAGCCGAACGAAAAGTTTATCAGCGAGCTTCACAATATAACAAACGCAAACAAAATGTGAACGTCTCGACTGTAGAGCCTTCATCAGCACATACATAAATCAAACAAAACCACACAAATACACAAAAATAATTTAAGTGTCGTATTCCAAAGCATGATGTAAAAAATGGTGAAACGGCTAGGAGAGAGCGCGTTCAATAAAGTGGAAATAAAAATAAAAGAGACTGAAATAATAATTAAAAGTATATATTTATATATATAGAATTTAAATTAAAAAAACTCGTAATTTTGAACAATAGCGCACAGTGTAGACGATGATGACGGGCACAAACATTGAGTAGCAGTTGTGGGAGGGCTGGACACAGGGCAGTTGTGGGAGGGGTAGACACGGGGCAGTTGTGGGAGGGCTGGACACGGGGCAGTTGTGGTCAATGTATTTCTGTCAGATGGCCAGTCTATTTAATGTATTGATCTTTAAGGAACGTTTTTAGTTGTCTCAGACCCAGATTTGCAACTGATTCTTTTTTTTTTTTTTTTTGGTTTACAATCTGATCTTTTACTTCGGCAACTTTTATAAGACATTTCTTTTGTGCCATACTCAGTGCCAGTTCAGCCCAGCATTTTTAGCCCCTCATAATAATGTTCCTAATGTTTCCCGTTGACCCACTCTTTTTCTTAGACTGTTTGTTTCCCATTTCATTGCTTGTTTCGTAATTCTTTGCTCATTTCGTCTAAGACTGTGCCCAATATATCTCTACCTCCTTTGTCTTATTGCAGTCGATACAGGTATTTGTCCAGGCATTTCTCTGATCTTCTGACTCTTTTTGAATTTATCCCATTTCTACATTCAAGATATTTCTCAGACTTTTTTTTTTCCCAGATGTTATCAACGTTCACTCCATATCTTTGTTGGTTCCCCAAGTTTCGCTGGCATATGTTAGAAACGAAATCACATTAGTATTGAAGATTCCTAGTTCGGTCTTAAGCTGTATAACTTGGAGCTCCATATTTTGTTAAGGATTTTAAAGACTGTTGTTGCTTTGTCATTGCATATCAAAATTCCCTTCGTTGTATCTCACTGAGAGTCAAAATTTCTACCCAAGTAGCTTAAAAATACTTGTAGATGATCTGTTGTTGGTATCCTTAATATATTTGTGTTCTAATTACTTTTTATACGAGTTGTGAGGGACTTAAATGATAGTATCCAAACGTCAAATGTACTAGATGACTGGTTACACAGCTGTCTTAAACCACTTCCAAAAACCAGGCAGAATCCCTCGCAGCTCAGCAGTTATAGAATCATTACTTTGCAAAATTTGCATGACAGACTGCTAAAATAAATTTTAATGAAGAAAATGATATCATACTTAGACAGAATAGGCACGCTACCGGACACTATGGGCAGCTACAGGCCGTCAAAGGCAATAAGGGACAATGTTGGTACGCTAGCATATGATGTGTATGAAGGGTTTTAGCGAAAGCAAGAAACAGTCGCTGATGCGATAAATCCTAAAGATGCCTATAACGGCGTTGACTTCACATATCTTAAGCGGTGCGTGATCGACTGTGGTGCCAAAAATGGAATTGCAGGGAAATTTTACTAAAAAGCTTAACTAAATGGGGAAGCAGAGAAACGTGCACAAAACAACACAAAAAAACGTAACTTTTCGGCCGGCAGCCTTTGTCAAAATGTAGTGAACTACACAAAGGTAACACGGAGGAGATGAGAGTATACAGATCTCTAAAGGGTGACGTGAGCAACGTTTAAAAAAATGTGATCATTAATCAGTTATAACTTATTTGTAGTCCTTTTTTTTTTAAGGCTGTAAACAATAAAGCGTCTGCTTTTCTTTTGTGTGTGTGCATATGTGTTTTTCATACTGTGACATTACCATTACCATAAATATATTTGTTTTTGACTTTAACAAACCTGAAAACCAGATATAATATGTAGAGGTTTGCTTTGGTAGTGCAGTGAAACCTTCAGTAAGCCTAGATTCTTTTTAAAAAGAATGACCATCTTCCTTTTACATATCATGTGAATATATTTTCAGAGACAAAGCATCTTGGCAGAATATCAATTCAGAATTCATGTCAAGACTTGAGCCAGACGCCAAGAAAGATCCCGATGAATACTGGATGACTTTCAGTGACTTTAGGTGCAACTTTGGAGGACTTTTCATTCTGAGTTCCATTGAGCCATTTCGTTTGGACGGTCTGAACCTGCAGCGTACTTATCGGACGCAGTGTGATCCGGAGTTGCTACACACGGAGGCGTGGACTGATGTGGAGTACAGAAACAAAGGTCGTCGTTCCACGTCTCCTTATGATGCTTTCCCTAGGGATGTTTTCAAACGGAGGACAAACAGCGATTCTGATTGTCACTCTAACTTTTACACTGATTCACTGAGTGCTCCTTCTTCTCCTTTTAATGTGGAGAAAGGAAGAACGGATTTAACGGATTTAACGGATGCAGCGATGAAAAGAAAATTGTACACATCCAAACGAAAGGAGAGTGAGTCTCCACAGAACAGTTGTAAAGACAATAATCCGCCAAAAGACTCCGGTCTACACCTAGGTCGGACAAGTAGGAAAGAAACTACATTACCACATCAGCGGTGTGAAACTTCTAGTGAAGAGACGCCACAGCAAAATCAAGAAAATGTTATTAACAACGAAGGAGCCTCATCGATTTCCAGCTTGGACGATAGTATCTCGTGTTTACCGAGCCCTCGTCGACGCAAATCAACAGGCGAGAAGTTGAAAGATCATTCTCACTCGTACGATCCCGCTTCACCCAACACGCGAGGACATTCTGGTGCTGCTAATTCTCACCTTTTAAAAAAGACACATCGCTTCACTTTTATGAAGAAACACAGCCTTGATACAGCATTACACGGATTATCACTCCCGCCTTATCATAGCGGCAGCATAGATACGGCCTCTGATGTTGTTTCCTCTGTCAACGACTCTCCAGTATGGGCCACACCAGTAGCATCAGAAGCTAATCGATCTAGCACTCCAGTCCCCAGCTTACCAAGACACAGAACACTAGACGACGAAACA
Organism: Candidula unifasciata; assembly: GCA_905116865.2. Taxonomy (NCBI): domain Eukaryota; kingdom Metazoa; phylum Mollusca; class Gastropoda; order Stylommatophora; family Geomitridae; genus Candidula; species Candidula unifasciata. The sequence goes on from CAJHNH020001050.1 coordinate 212,404, forward strand.
GATAGACATTCATTAGTGACCTATGATCCACCTACTCGACCTAGCACGGCGGGAACTTGTCAAACATCATTACCCTTTGATGTTCATCACAAAGTCACCTCTGAAGGCAGCAGGCGACCTCGCAGTGCCCCTAATAAATATTCAGTGAATCGAACTTCGCCTTCAGGCTCCATGAATTCCCTCACTCAGAGCTTCTTTCTGGCTACTAAAGCGGATTACTTTCGCCCAGAGGGGAGATGGAAAATCATTCTGGAGCACAGAGATGTCTGGAGTGGTAAGTCTGTCATCTTATCATCTTTATCATGGTCCTGTTTATATCATCGTCATTAGGAGCATCATCGTCACATCAGTCAGTCTTAAAAATTGAAATTGTCTCATTATGTTACTTAACCTGTCATCTTGAAAGAAGAATCGCACAACTCATCGGTTGGAAGATCCTGTGGGGGATAAATGTTCATCATATATTGCAAAAAAAAAATATTTTTTTTTGTTCAATGTTTTTACTTCTCCATTTATACTTTTACCTAATTTTTTCTTTCGATTCCTGCGTTCACATTTCGTGCCGAAATGGCTCTTTCTGTCTATAATTATCGCATTTTAGTTCTATGTAACGTGCTGATCGATTTTTTTTAGGGGGGGGGGGGAGCGGGGTGGGGGTGGTTATGATTTTCTTTCTTATAGACCAACTAGATTTAATTTCTAGGCTTCATCTGAGATAGTGAAAGAAAGTTTTATTTGCCCGTCCTCTACCCCATCTTGGTCCCCACCGCTTCCCTATATGAAAGCCTAGTGGACATAGGGGTCTAACTAAAGCCCTGTATTTAATATCCCGTCTTCTATTTTATCTTTGTCTCCACCACTGTCGTACCTTTAGCAATGCCCCTAAGTGTACCCAAGGAATCCTCTGTAATACTAACACAAGTATTTAACAATTTGGGAGACAGACAAATGTATTGTTTTAGACACATATAGATATTTGGTTCCAAGGATCATAATAGCGAAATATAATTTTTCAAAATTACCTTTGCAACGGAAAGCATGTGAAAGAAAAAATTTCGAAGAAATTTAGCTCCAGTTAAAGTTTGCTTTTACTGATTGTTGCAATAAAAAAAAGAAATGCATTATAACTTGGGCCGTCAGTGTGACTGTTAAATTCAACATTGTAATCATAATGACAAATGAAAGTTTAACCCCTGTCTTGGTCACGGTTTGGGAGGAGCTAACACTTCATTTATATTAAACGCACGAAATACAGAAAGGTTTTGTGATTTATAGTATAGTTAACAACATTGGTCGAAACGTTTAGTTGTGTATGTGCCCGTGCTTTCCGTTACCTTATATAAGCTTTTTGCTCATAGTTTGTGTCACCCTAAGTTACTTCACAACAGTAACCAGTTGACATTAATGTTTTACAGCTTCACATAGCTAACTTGTTATTTTTTTTTAAAGATGTTAGCTTCTTCTTATTCTACCTATTATTATTATTCATACTATTATTGTTATAGTTTTTATGCGTACGTCCTTAAAAGATTGGCTCGCTTGTTGTGGTTTACTGCTAGGCTTTGATATCTGCACTTTTTGACCTAACACATCGGATTTCAGTAGATCATTAAGCAGTCACCATTTACAACCTGCTTGTTGAGGGGTAGAGAGTCCCCCCCCCCCACCCGCCACCCCCTTTTTAAAACGAGTCTCTCCAAACGGAGAGAGGAGGGAGGGTTGTCAGCAAACCTCTTAACCTGTAACATAGACAAATCAAGAAGTGATCAAGCCGTTTGCCTCGCCTTCTGAAGGTCAAGTGTTCCATTCATGACTTTCGTTTAGTTCACGGATATAATTTGTATGAAAATCCCTGGAGATCGTCGCTGGAGCTGTGAAGTTCGTGCTTTGTAAATGTAAAAGGCTGTGCCATAATGCCAGTATGCAATACTTCCGCGCGCGCGGTTGTGTGTGTGTCTGTGTGTGTCTGTGTGGTTTTTTTTTTCAAACATCTATTATGATAATCGCTTGCATGCAGACCTCAAGTTAGCTTTGGATTCCACAACACGTTCTGCCACGCAGTAGCGAACCTGAGCTCCAGCCCAGTTCAACCCAAACTGCATGCCTCAGTGAAGCAACAATAATGTCAACAAAAGCCTAGGTAGACTACATCCACCAGGACCCGATACTCAATACCTTGTAACTGACGTGTGTTTCTGGACTGATTTAGTTTCCCTGATGTACATCATCATCATCATGTAGCAGGTCCTATGCAGAACGTCGCTCTCATCACAGTCTGCCTAAAAGAAACTCGGTCTCTCGCCAGTTCTCCCGCCTCATGTACTTTCATACTCAAGGAGTCACTTATATCATGTGCCCATCTTCGTGTTGGTCGGCCCCTGCCCTTCTTCCTGATACCATGCCTTCTGCTATAAATTTTTTCCAATCCGTCGTGGCGCTTGACATGACCAGAATATTTCAGCTTCCGAGAAAGGATGCTGTTTATTAGCCAATCTTCCTTGATGTTAAGATCTTTTTAAAGATGTCAGTATTTCTCCTCTTCTTTGTCCAAGATATTCTGAGAATTTCCTGATGTGCAAATATACAAAACATGTTGACTTGTGCACGTAGGTTTAGCTTTAGGTTCAGACGACGAATCCACATCATGGCACAAGGGTAGTAACCCATGAATGTTCGGTTCTACTTCTGACTGAAGCCTGAGCTCGAATAATCTCAACGCAGTGCACGAACTCCGTAGCACCGGCAAGGATCCTGAAATACTTTGGGTAGCTTTGGAATTCCAGATTTAGCCCGGGCATCGCCGTTAGGCTATTCTTTTTCGATTGTCAATTGATTTTTTATGTGCGTAACAATACACACGGGCGTCTCATTTTACTACCCAGAGACCAGGGGAAATTAATATAAGTCCACGTGAAAAATCCCAACCTTCACCGAGGATTGAACCCGGGACCTCCAGCACTCGAAGCTGACGCCATGCCTCAAGACCACGCAGTCTCCAAGCACATAGGTAATATACAGTAGGCGTGGTACATTGAGGCCGAAAAGGTTAAAAACTAAATCCCAATAGATGTGAATAGATACATATTAAAAGATCAAAATTATTGTTGTAACACTCGTCCGGAAAAGCATAGCTGCAGCATTTACAGTTATCTCTGTTTTCCAGGGAGAGATCTCATTATATATTCGGCCAACTGGCGATGGCGCTCATGCGCCTCCACAGATTATGATCCCTGATTGCCTGGAACAGCTCTCTTGATGATATCCCTCCTTGATGATAGCCCAAACAGCATCATCTATCTTGATCTGCCTCTCCCCAATTTCTAATAATCTTTCAAGTTGTCACGATGTTTTCCAATGCCTCTCTTCTCATTACGTGGCGAAAGAACAGTGTTTGTCTCGTTCTTTTTGTTGTGTACAGAGATCTACTTTCTTTAGATTCTTTAAAACAACTGCTGACTGATGAATTCAATGCACGTTAATGTCGTGGCATTTGCTAAAACTGTAACATGCGTTAATTCTTGTTTCTTGAGTCGAATATTATATATTGATATTAAAGCAGCCAAATATTTTTGGGTTGTGGTATAAAAAATATAGATAACTTTTTAAAAATAATTAGTTTAACTCGTGTGCTCATCAAACTGTATGATAAAGTAAACATACAATAAAAATTTGGATAAAAATTAATTGTAAATATCTTCTTCTCAATGTATCATATGATATATTTTTTAAACTGCATTGGTTACTATGCGAAAGATAAGTAATGCAATCTTTTGTTATATAGTGTCTTTTATGTGTTTCAATTTTTTTTTTTTAATTTGGTAAAGTTTAGTCTAATTACACGTTATCGATAAAAACAGTCAACTAAAAACAAAACCATATGTCGACAACAACGACTAATCAGTCTAGTACCTCCAACAAATATGTTAGTACGGCCAACATAACGGTACAATATATGTTTCCGTTAGTGCATTACTAACAACACTAGATGAGACAGGGTTACGAATACCAGCGTTAGAGAGAGAATTATATTGACAGGCAAAGAATGAAATGGTTCGGCCATCTAGCGAGAATACAACCAGGCCTGGCTGCATATGAGACTTTTTACAGTAGAACCTCTGGGAGGAAAACGAGAGGAAGACCAAGAAAGAGATGGATAAATGGTGTAGCTGAAACCTGCAAAAAGATGAACAAATCCATCTCAAGCCCTTCGAGAAGATCAAAAGAAATACAGAAAACCACAACACGGGGCTATAACCTGGTATCAGTGAGTCGACAAAAAAAGAAGGGGAACTTAGTGCATCATACTTTCATAGCTCGTACCTCGTGCGTGACGCAGTCTCGAACCAATATAGGACTCACATTTTTTGTAATTTTAAAGCGTCATCCTGTTTGTAGGCGGGGGCCCTAACGACCCTGCTAGCTCCCGGACTCCGACTTTTGCCCAACGTCCGGGTTGGCTCTGTACATGTGGAAAAACTTCACGGGGTTGCATAGTCCGAGAACTCATGCCAGAAGGATGAAATGCGAGAGTGCCCCACGCAGTAAACGCCGTCGCAAAACTAATACTCTGGTAGTTTCTGAGTCATTAGCGAACGACATGCAGGGTGTACCCCACTCGCCCGGAGAGGCCTATGACGTTGACTGCGGAGGCGCACATTTGATGATTCCCGAGGAAGTGCGTTCTAAGATCAGGTTCCCACCTGCGAGCGATAAGGTGTCGTGGTGCAAGTTAGAAGGTACATTGTGTGAGAAACTAATTCATGATTTAAAAAAGAAGTCGTTAGGCGACAACCTTACAAAGTTTGGCAATGTAATATACGAGCACTGTTCCCGCGAGTTCGAGACAGTGGAAAAGGCGCCTCGGGCGTCAAGCAGTATATAAGCAGGAGACAGAGGGACATTCTGAAGTGCCGGGCAGACAAAAATGCTCTCAGAAAACGGTTCAAAGCCGCTACAGGCAGCGAACGGGAGGGGCTGCATGAAGTTAGGTTGCATCTAAAGAACAGACCCAGTGCCCTCTGTCGCGCTGAGCGTTTCTGTAACAACAGAAGGAGAACCAAAAGGGAGCGAGAGAAATTCTTTAGGGACCCGTTCCAGTTTGCCCGAGATCTATTCGAGTCTGGGACTCTGGTTGTCAGTAAGGAGGAGCTTGGGTCACATTTCAGCAAAATGTACTCTGACAAGAAGAGGAATGAGCCTCTCGATAACAATCCAGAGATCCTTAGCGGCCTTAAGCAGCCTAAGTTGCCGAAGGTATCATTTAAAGTGATACCTCCCCTTTGGTCTGAGGTTGAGGAAATTGTGAAAAGAGCCAGCAACAAGTCTGCTCCAGGTCCAAATGGTGTTCCGTACGTTCTTTAAAAACGTTGTCCGAAAGTCCTACGAATGCTTCACGGCTTGTTGAGACAAGCGTGGAGCCTAAAACACATATGTCCGGAGTGGCAACAGGCCAACGGGGCTTACATTCCCAAAGAGCAGGACTCAAAGAGTCTTTCCCAATTCAGGCCCATCTCGCTGTTGAATGTCGAAGGTAAGATATTCTTCTCGGTCATGGCTCGCCGGCTCACACAGTATCTGATGGCGAACAAGTACATCGATACGAGTGTTCAAAAGGGTGGAATCCCAGGCGTCCCTGTGTGCCTTGAACAAGCAACCATGATTTGGGAGTCTATCCAGAGGGCCAAGCATGAGAGAACCGAATAGCACGTGATAGGGTTCGACCTCGCCAAAACCTATGGGGCAGTTCCCCATAGGCTACTCTGGCAGTCCCTTCGCATGTTTCACGTACCGGCACAGATAAACAAATGATCGAGCAATATTTCTCTAAGTTCGCTTTGCGCTTCTCTACCTCGACGTTTACCACGAGGTGGGCTAAGCTACAAGTTAGGATAGCTATGGGATACACAATCTCACCAATACTGTTCGTCATGGCCATGCAGGTCACGTTAGATGGGGCGGCCGGCTACGGACAGGGCCTTCAAACATGGTGAAGTGGTCTGCGACTAAAGACCCGTCATGCCCGCTGTGCAGAGCGTAACAAACGTTAGAACACGTACTGTCCGCATGCAGAAAAGCCTTTGGTCAAGGCAGATACACCTGGAGCCATAACAAGGTGCAAAAAGAGTTAGCAGCCGTTGTGGACCAGGCTAGGATGAGGGCTGCATACCTTCTGTAGAGAGCGTCTGGCAAGGGTAAAGTCCCTCTCATACCAACAAGTTTTACTTCCCACAGCCCTTATCAAGCTAGCTCTGGAGATTTAGCCTGGGCACAGCAGATGGTCATTCATATTATCGTTAGGACACTCCATTTTGCATGCAGCATTGCTGAATGAATAACAAAAGCTAAGTCAATAGCTGTGTCTGCACCACTAAGTCTCGTTGCCATTCTTGTCGGCATGGTCTATTTGTATCCATTCACACTACGTCAGTCGCTAGTTCTGTAAGAATATATATATATATATATATATATATAATATATATATATATATATATATATATATATATATATATATATATATATATAAAATCGGATATTTTTTTCACATTGCTCTGTCATCCAAAAAGCGTGTGTGTGCAAAATGTCAACACGATAGCTTTTCAGGAAATAGTTTTAAAATAGAGCGCAAGATTTGCATCAGACAAACAAAGAAATGCCAATCTCTCTCTCTCTCTCTCTCTCTCTCTCTCTCTCTCTCTCTCTCTCTCTCTCTCTCTCTCTCTCTCTCTCTCTCTCTCTGTATGTCCCAACGATTGCACCTATCCCTGCTTGGCCTGGACTTTATGTTATTTCATAATCGTCTTGGTCTAATATAAATAACCGTACTGCTGAACAGGTTTATCAGGGTGTGTACATGTAGTAATATCATGCCTGAGATGTTAATCATCTGGACTGCAATTCTGTAGGATACAAATTGCATTGACCACAATCATTGCAGCCATTAAATCCTTATGATGCCAATCCATAATCAATGATGATTTTAACAGATTATGAATACAATTGCTATTTCTCTTTATTCTCATCTGTTATAATCTAATGATTCGACGTGAGACTGTTCTATAAAGCTTTTAATAAGGTTGCTTTTTTTTTTTTAGTTGCATTTAAGCTTTAGATCATTTATAACAACTGGTCTTATCAAAAACCGTCCAGCGATGAAACGTTTCCTGTGATGTTTATTGTTTCATCTCATCAACATATAGCAAGTCCTTTGCACAAAGTCGCTCTCATCACGGTCTACTAGGTCTCTGGCCAGCTCTCCCGCCTCGTGTAGTTTCATATTCGAGGAGTCACTTATATCCTGTGCCCATCTTTGTGTTTGTCAGCCCCTGTCCCTCCTTCCTGGTACCACGCCTTCTGTATTTTTTTCCCTCCAATCCGCCTTGGCACTTAATATGACCAAAATATTCCAGCTTTCGAGGCAGTATGCTGTTTATTAGCCAATCTTCCTTGATGTTCAAATCTTTTTAAAATGTCAGTATTTCTTATCTTCTTTGTACATGGTATTCTGAGAATTTTTCTATAGCATTTCAACTGAAACGCCCCTATTTTCTTTGTTTCATTTAACTAACAAGAATCTATATTACAAAACAGGAGAAATGCCCAGCTCGGACCGCACACGCTTGGACATTCACACCAAGAATCAACGCATCTACTTTCTGGTGACACGTGACGAGCAGAGAGACCCGTTGCTGCCTCCTACCTTGCAAGAAAAGCGCCATGTTTTGATCTCACTTTTACAGGATTATAGGCACGGAAAACTGACTGCCAATTCCTTGCTGGTTCCAATAGGATTCTGTCTATATAAAGTAAGTATCATCAGAATATCGTTTTGCATTAAAGAAGCATATTGTCGTTCTCAAGTTATTAATTTCGCCTTACTACATCTGACAATGCTATAGAATAATTCTCAGAATTTCTTGGACGAACAAGAGGAGAAATACTGACATCTATAAAGATCTGAACATCAAGGAAGATTGGCTAATAGACAGCATCCTGTCTGGGAAGCTGAAATATTTTGGTCACATCTAGCTCCACAACGGTTTGGAAAAAATTATAGCAGAAGGCATGGTACCAGGAAGGAGGGACAGGGGCCGACCAACACGAAGATGGGCACAGGATATAAGTGATTCCTTGAGTATGAAAGTGCATGAGGCGGGAGAGCTGGCGAAAGACCGAGTTTCTTTCAAGCAGACCGTGATGAGAGCGACGTTCTGCAAAGGACCTGCTACATTATGATGATGACTACATCTGACGTAATTGTCATTGCATCAGACGTAGTGAAATTTTATATTTAAATCCTCGAAAAGATTATATGTGAAAGAAGTCGGTGAGTGTTGTAGGCGAAAATTCGTTTCTTGTCTAGAAATGTTTTGCTTCTCTTTACCGATTCACATTTGTTGTTGGTTGCGGCTCGAGTCGCTACAAGATAAAGCAACCAGCCATAGGTTAGTTGCGTATCCTTAACAGCACGTTGCAGAACTAACCCCAACAACCCCTGGCTGTTGTGTGGTTTTTCTAGGCAAATTTACGTCCAGTAGTTTGCAATTGCTTTTTGGACGGTCGGCTTTCTTGATAGCACTGTCGAAACCAACGCAATGCCCATGACCCGCAGCTGGGATCGAACACGGCATCCCGGCATTACGAAGCGTTCGCATCGACTTAGCCACAGAGCCGACAGCTATAGACTTAATCATATTCTTAGTCGTACTCTAGAGTACAGTTTTACTGTTATTCTTTAGTTTCTACAGTTTTGTCACTCTGTAATCAGGTTGTAGCCCAGTGTTTTGGCTTTGCGTATTTTCTATAATTGTTGTTTAATGTTTGTCCTTGCGCTTGCCGGAAGGCTTGAGTGAGTTACGGTTTTGCTTATATTTTTGGTGTGCAGGTTTCAGCTACGTCTTCTGCCGATCTATTCCTTGGTCTTTTCTCTTAGTTACAGCCCAAATCTTCTGCTCTAGAAGGTCTCTGTACACGTTGTTTTTTTTTTTCAATGGTGAGGGAGGGGAACCCCATGAGTGTTGTTTCCTGGGGGGGGGGGGGGGGGGGGGGAACTTTCGGAAATCAAATCTACGGAGTCTGGATCACGAATGGACAGTCTTACAAATAAAGCATTTTGTAGTGTCCGAAGGAAGTGATGTGTGGATGTGCAGGATTCTGTTTCTGTTGAGCTTCCTGCTCATAATTTGTTATTTTATGTGTTTAGAAATGTACTCAGCGTGAATTGTTCTGCCTCTCTCTTATCAAAACTCAGATGGGCTTTTACTGAAGACTGAACTAATATTGTTTGTAACGTAATTTTTCTCACACATAAGGTGTAATGTCTTTTGTCTTCATTCACTGAACAGACAAAACATTCTGAGCGAGATGAAAGACGCCATATTTCCAAGTTCCAGTTAATTGGTCAGATCGACGGTCAGCCGGACAAGAGGGAAGTCACTGCTAGGTTTGACCTTGAGTCGGGGGGATACTTTCTGGTACCATACTACCAGGCGGAACAACACAATGGCGAGTACTTGCTCAGAGTGCTCATAGAGTCTGATCTAGAGCCAGTCAAAGCAGGATGGTAAGATGTTATTTCTATTTCTGTCATTTGATCAACGCCGGTCTAAGCATGATGCAAATGGTGATTTACTTGTCTTCTTTTATAGAATCTAATTTAGAGCCAGTCAAAGCAGGATGGCAAGATGTTATTTTATCTTTTGTCATTCGATCTAGAGCCAGTCAAAGCAGGATGGCAAGATGTTATTTTATCTTTTGTCATTCAAACTAGAGCCAGTCAAAGCAGGATGGCAAGATGTTATTTTATCTTTTGTCATTCAAACTAGAGCCAGTCAAAGCAGGATGGCAAGATGTTATTTCTATTTTTATCATTTGATCAACGCCGGACTAAGCATGATGCAAATGGTGATTTACTTGTCTTCTGTCATAGAATCTAATTTAGAGCCAGTCACAGCAGGATAGCGAGATGTTATTTTATCTTCTGTCATTCGATCTAGAGCCAGTCAAAACTTGGTGGTAAGTGGTGACTTACTTGTCTTTATAAAATCTTATCTAGATCCAGTCAAACCGGAATGACAAGTTGTCGTCTGTTTCTCTTCTGTCATATAATCTCATCAAGAACGTGTCAAAGGATGAAGATAAGATGAGATTTTTTTTATTTCTGAAGGTCGTAGGTGCAGATGCTGACGGAACCGGACTTTTTTCAAATAATACATTGGTTCCCAGGTCGACCCTTCGATGTGTACCAGATAAAGTTCAGGGAAGTGAAGGCGGCCGGTGTGATGTTGACCACATCACCCAACCAGCTCCGATTGGTCTATACAATATATGTTTAATCATATGTGACCTGAAGGCGTGGAAAAGGGTCCTTTACCTTTCCTTAAGAGTCAGTCAAGATTGTAATTTAGGTATGTTTAAAGACTACCATAAGGCTCCAATGCTCGTGGGTCCGACTGGCAACTGATCAGCGTGATAATGTGCTGATGCGGCACTGACTCTTTTGTTTTTTGTTCTTCTTCCTCAGGGATTTCTGGTCATACACTTTATATACCGTGGGCCATAAACTGCGATGTTATCTCAAGGTCTCTTAGGTTTCCCCAAAGCTTAGTTGTGTCTACTGGGT
>CAJHNH020001051.1:0-42500 GCA_905116865.2 Candidula unifasciata
TTAAAATGTTTCATTGTCAAGATTACTAAACGTAGATTACCACAACGTCCATGTTATCATTTGCGATGTGTTTTATTTGAAGGATCAATTGTACAACTTTTCGTTTCGCTAATTTATTTACAAATATTTTTTTTTTAACGCATGCTAATTAATTTTCATACGCATATAATAAAACTAATGGGAGGGGTTTCGTTTGATCACCACGTATGTGTGACATATTTGTTTGGACTTTGCCAGAGTCACCTAAGTTCTGGTTTCGAGAAAACCGCATCTGTTCATTGAGATCAAATAAAAATTGTTTTTTTTTTAAAGATTCCTTTACACGCCCTTAGGCGCATCGGGTATATGGGATGAGCACACATATTTTTACAGACCAATCGGCACTCGGTGGGTAACGTGGTCAGCTTTAGGCCGGCCGTCTTTACTTTCCCAGGACAGCCATCCTGGTACCCATTTGAGACTGGGTCGACCTGCGACGTCCCATACCACGATAAAAATCCACTCAGCCCGCTTTGGGTTTCGATCGCGGTACGTTGGATTACGAGTCAGACTCGCAACACCTTAGCCACGGACGCCAAATGTTACTTGTAAAGTAATATTTCGTTTTGGTCTTTTTAGACTGGGAATTCCCATTTGTGCCCTTAGAATATAGTGAAGTGAAATATAACTACCCTGAAATGGCATCATCATCATCATCATCATCATCATCACCATCGTCATCATCATCATCCTTTAGACGTGACGAAGGGCTCGCATTCGATTCTTGCACTCCGCTCTATTGCACGCAACTTTCTCGATTTCTGACATAGAGTTCAGCCCAGCATTTGAAGCTTCTTGTAATAATGTTCCTAATGTGTCCCTTGGACGTTCTCTGCTCCTCAGACCGTTCGTTTCCCATTTTAGTGCCTGTTGTGCAATTCTTTGTTCATGTCATCTTAGATTGTGCCTAATATATCTTCGCATTCTGTGTCATATTGTAGTCGATACTGGTATTTATCTAGACATTTCTGTGATGAGGATCCCTTCTGTTTTTAATTCATCCCATTTTATGTTTGTGATTTTTATCGAACATTTATTTTCAAATGCACGTAACTTTCGTTTCATATCTTTGGTGGTTCTGGATCTGGCCCAAGGGAGCCTCATTGAAAGAGAAGCTATGGGGGACCGGTGGCGACCTTAAACGCACAATCCTATTTGTGATCCAGACGGGACTCAATGTCTAGCATGACTGATGGCGAACGCAGAAGAAGAAGAAGAAAAAGAAGATTTGGTAGTTTTCCAACTCTCGCTTTCATATGTTAAAATTGAAATAACCTTAGAACTGAAGATTCGTAGTTTGCCCTTAAAGCTGAATAACCTGTAGCTCCAAATGTTGTTGAGACCTTTAAAAGACTGTTTCTTGCTTTGCCAACGCATGTCATAATTTCTCTTGCTGCATCTCCTTGTGCCTGAAAATGTAGTTAGCTGAAAATTGCCAAAATTGCAGTTTGATGACTCTGGCATAGTGCCAAGTGGATATTCCGAGCGTTATAGTCAAGGGGTTCAAAATATGAACAATAATGATTGGAAAGACTAATTACTAAAGTCTGGTCCAGACTAGGCACCTGAAGAAGAAGAAAATATTCAACATAAACATTGACAACAAGGGTCTTTAATCACCTTGATCAGGTTCAATCAAGCTGGTGACTGCATTTGACTGCATTTTTCAGTCATCCTAATTCCCATGTTAAACACAACAGAATCAATGGCTGACATGTTAAACACAACAGAATCAATGGCTGACATGTTAAACACAACAGAATCAATGGCTGACATGTTAAACACAACAGAATCAATGGCTGACATGTTAAACACAACAGAATCAATGGCTGACATGTTAAACACAATAGAATCAATGGCTGACATGTTAAACACAACAGAATCAATAGACATCTGCACAACCAAATATGGTCTTCCTCAAAGCCACACTCTTGTAAATATGTTCATCGTTTTACTCTTATAACCAAAGTTATATATTTCATCTCGGCCTCGGTGAGCTGGTCCGGGTATCTAGTGGAAAAGAGTTTCTTATCCCTTTGAAAAGTCCATCGTGTACGAATTGTCTGCCAGTGTCTCTCTGCCAACTGCTAATAAAAGTCCAAGATGTGTCCGGTAAACCAAAGTAAGCTTGTCGCTCGGTCGTCCAGGCATGCGGACTGTTCTAATTACGCAGCCGTGGCGACTTCTTATCTCACAGTACCTCCTTCGAAACCACCAAGTCGTCTTGTCTCTGGCCGAAAGTATAACACCATCCGGTAATTCTGTGCGGCGGGGAAGCAGCCCTGAGCTTCATGAACTCAGGTGGGCCCACCTCCGAATACGTTTAGGAATCGTGGGCCGAAACGTGTGTCGAAAGAGGATAATTTCTACTGATGACTGTAGATCCCCGCTGTACTTGCTCCCTGTGAGTTTATTCCTATTGTACGTGGCTAGCCCACAAGACTACCAGGAAAGACTGGTGACTATCGGGAAAGACCTTTTGACACCTATGGAAAGACTGGCCCCCCGGTATCGCCGGGGGGATAAACTGACATCTGGAGACAGATGTCGACTGTGGACCGGGTTGATCACCCCTAACACAGTATAATACCTCCGATTGCGTCAAACCACAAAGAAATATGCTCCCAGGGCCCTCCGAAAGGGGGAGAGAATGAAGGGCCCAATCAAACTGATACCCTCGTTGACGACTTTGCTAGTCCCCGGACTGAGATACTCGCCCAACGTCCGGGCTGGCTCTGTACATGTGGGAAAAGCTTCACGGGGTTGCATGGTCTGAGAACGCATGCCGGAAGAATGAAATGCGAGGGTGCTCCACGCAGTAAACGCCGTCGCAAAACTACTACTCCTGTGGTAGTTTCTGAGTCGTTAGGGAACGACGGGCAGGGGGAACCCCACTCGCCCGGAGAGGCCCATGACGTCGACTGCGGAGGAGCACCTTTGATGATTTCTGAAGAAGTGCGCTCCAGAATCAGGTTTCCACCTGCGAGCGAGAAGGTGGTGTGGTGTAAGTTGGAGGCTACATTATGTGAGGTACTTAAACAAACTCTAAACAAGAAGTCGCTAGGCGACAAGCTTACTAAATTTGGTGATGTAATATATGAACACTGCTCCCGCGAGTTCGGGACAGTAGTTAAGGCACAGCCGGGTGCCAAGCAGAATACTAGCAGGAGGCAGAGGGACATTCTGAAGTGTCGGGCAGACAAGAATGCCCTCAGAAAACAGTTCAAAGCCGCTACGGGCAGCGAACGGGAGGGGCTGTACGAGGTGTGGGTGCATTTAAAGAACAAACACAGTGCCCTCTGTCGCGCCGAGCGTTTCTGTAACAACAGACGAAGAACTAAAAGGGAGCGAGAGAAATTCTTTAGGGACCCGTATCAGTTTGCCCGAGGTCTATTCGAGCAACCGAAGTCTGGGACTCTGGTTGTCAGTCAGAAAGAACTTGAGCTACATCTAAGCAAGATGTACTCTGATAAGAAGAGGAGAGAGCCTCTTGATGACAATCCAGAGATCCTTAGCGGACTCAAACAGCCTTCGGTGCCGAAGGTACCATTTAAACTGGTACCTCCCCTTTGGTCTGAGGTTGAGGACGTTGTGAAAAAAGCCAGCGGCAAGTCTGCCCCAGGTCCGAACGGTGTTCCGTACGTTCTTTACAAGCGTTGCCCGAAAATCCTAAAAAATGCTTCACGTCTTGTTGAGACAAGCGTGGATCCGCAATCACATATGTCCAGAGTGGTCAAAGGCAAATGGGGTCTACATTCCCAAAGAGCAGGACTCGAAGAGTCTTTCCCAATTCAGGCCCATCTCGCTGTTGAATGTTGAGGGTAAGATATTCTTCTCAGTCATGGCTCGCCGGCTCACACAGTATCTGATGACTAACAAGTACATAGATACGAGTGTTCAGAAGGGTGGTATTCCAGGCGTTCCTGGGTGCCTTGAACACGCGACCATGATCTGGGAGGCTATCCAGAGAGCCAAGCATGAGAGAACCAATTTGCACGTTATATGGTTGGACTTAGCCAACGCCTACGGGGCAGTCCCCCATAGGCTACTGTGGCGAGCCCTTCGCATGTTTCACGTACCGACACAGATCAGTCAAATGGTCGAGCAATATTTCTCCAAGTTCGCTTTGCGCTTCTCTACCTCGACGTTTACCACGAGGTGGACTGAGTTGCAGATTGGGATAGCTATGGGGTTGTACGATCTCACCCATACTGTTTGTCATGGCAATGCAGATCATGTTAGACGGGGCGGCCGGCTACGGACTGGGCCTTCAAATAGGGGATCACTGGTTGCCGCCACTGCGCGCATTTATGGATGACACGACTATTATAACGGGCAGCGAGGAGTCTGCCCGCACGATCCTGAATAGATTGGACGCGGTGGTCCAATGGAGCGGTATGCAGTTCAAACCGCAGAAGTCGAGGAGTCTGTCAATCCATAAGGGCAAAGTGTCGGCGATCAGTTTTACGGTGGCAAGGAACAAGATCCCTACGGTTCTGGAGGAACCGGTGAAGAGTCTCGGTCGCGTTTACGATTCGAAGTTATCTGACAGAGCGGAAGTCCGGCGAATACATGAGTCACTGGCTACAGGCCTGCTCGCGATCGAGCGATGCAGGCTGATCGGAAAATTCAAGGTATGGTGTCTCCAATTCATGTTGATTCCGAAGCTTCTATGGCCACTGCTAGTCTACGAGGTGACGATGACTGCAGTTGAAGCCATGGAAAAGAAAATCAATACAGCCTTAAGAAAGTGGATTGGAGCACCGCCTTGTCTGACCGACGTGGCTCTGTATTGCAAACAGGCTAAGCTGGTACTTCCGTTCAAGTCTATAACCGAAGAGTTTAAAGTCGGCAAAGTTAGGCTCGCCATGCTTTTGCGTGAGTCCTCAGACCCAAATGTCATCGCTGTCCAGCCCGCTCTAAAGACTGGTCAGAAGTGGAGAGTCCTCGATGCAATTGAATCTGCTCAGAACGCACTAAAATTGAAGGAGGTGATGGGTTACACACAAACCGACCGTCGAGGCCTAGGGCACGGGAAGGTCAATTGGTGGTCAAAGGCCTCAGCCAAAGAGCGCCGAGACATGGTGATACAAACGGTGAGGGACAACGAAAACGAGGTTCGGGTCCAGAAAGCAGCCCAGCAGTCGCAGCAGGGCCATTGGGTCAGCCTGGAGAGCGCATTGCCTAGAATACTCACATGGGGTGAGATCTGGCGGATGACCCCGCTGCGACTGAGCTTTATCGTTCGTTCGGCGTACGATGTATTACCGTCCGGTGTTAACATGGTTAAATGGTCTGCGACCAACGATCCGACTTGCCCGTTGTGCAAATCAAAGCAAACTCTTGAGCACGTCCTGTCCGCGTGCAGGAAAGCCCTAGGTCAAGGCCGCTATACCTGGCGCCACAACAAGGTGCTAAAAGAGTTAGCAGCCGTTGTCGACCAGGCTAGAATGAGGGCTAATGCCAGAGCCAGTTCTAGTATCGTCCCCATTCGTTTCCTCAAGGCTGGGCAGGTTCCAAAAGGTAATGTCAACAAAAACGCATTCGCTCCATCTGTGCTAGACTCTGCGAGGGACTGGTTACTGGCGGTTGATCTGCCAGGACATGAACGGTATCCCGAGTTGATCCGTAAAACCGGCCTGCGACCGGACATCGTTCTCCATTCTGCGCAAAAACGGCAACTCATCCTGATTGAGTTGACGGTCCCGTTTGAGTCGCGGATGGAGGAGAATCATTTGTATAAGCTCGAGAAATACAGTGATTTAGCAGCCGGTTTGAGGAGAAACGAGGCTTACACAGTGCGGGTATTTGCCGTCGAAGTGGGAGCGAGAGGCCTCGTTTCCACTTCGCTCTACAATGTGGTTAAAGAGTTAGGATTGCGCGGTAATGAACGGAAACGGGCACTCAAAAAACTTGGTGAGGTGGCCGAAAGGGCATCCAGCTGGCTCTGGACGCAGCGCAACAACGTAGGGGACGGGCCTCGGTGAGCTGGTCCGGGTATCTAGTGGAAAAGAGTTTCTTATCCCTTTGAAAAGTCCATCGTGTACGAATTGTCTGCCAGTGTCTCTCTGCCAACTGCTAATAAAAGTCCAAGATGTGTCCGGTAAACCAAAGTAAGCTTGTCGCTCGGTCGTCCAGGCATGCGGACTGTTCTAATTACGCAGCCGTGGCGACTTCTTATCTCACAGGGGAGAAAAGAGAGTTGCTCACTTTTTTCTGGGGAAAAAAGAGAGTTGCTCACATCCGTCTGGGAGAAAAGAGAGTTGCTCACATCCCTCAAAAAGAAAAGAGAGTTGCTCACATCCCTCAAGAAGAAAAGAGAGTTGCTCTCATCCTTTTGGGAGAAAAGAGAGTTGCACACTTTCGTCTGGGAGAAAATAAAACTGCACACTTTCGTCTTGGAGAAAATAAAACTGCACACTTTCGTCTAGGAGAAAATAAAACTGCACACTTTCGTCTAGGAGAAAATAAAACTGCACACTTTCGTCTGTGAGAAAAGAGAGTTGCTCACATCCCCCTGGTTGAAAAAAGAGTTGCACACTTTCGTCTAGGAGAAAATAAAACTGCACACTTTCGTCTTGGAGAAAAAAAGAGTTGCTCACTTTTGTCTGGGAGAAAAGAGAGTTGCTCACATCCCTCTGGGAGAAAAGAGAGTTGCTCACATCCCTCTGGGAGAAAAGAGAGTTGCTCACATCCCTCTGGGAGAAAAGAAAGTTGCTCACATTTCTCTGGGAGAAAAGAGAGTTGCTCACATCCGTCTGGGAGAAAAGAGAGTTGCTCACATCCGTCTGGGAAGAAAGGAGAGTTGCACACTTTCGTCTGGGATTATTTTCCTTCATAACTTCAATGAATGTTTTCTGATGGTTTCAGGAGACCCCGCTGCCGTAAGACATTTGCTGCGGGAGACGGAGCACCTATGGGTATGCCCGGTGTTCTATGATATCGATTCTTAAATCAGTAATCAGTAAAGCAATGGTGTGCAGTACTGACACTTTTATGTGATTATTTGTGTCCAGCGCTACTGTAACAGACACTTTATGGTCAGTAGCAGCTTTATTATTAGGTACTTTGTGGTGTAGCGAGTAGCGAAACCGTTTTTCTCCCAGACAAAAACTCATGTATATGACAATGTTGATTAATGAAGGCACGACAATGCACAGAGAACAACATCCGATCCTGTCAAAGTGGCACCAGTTTATGGGTAATAACATCAAGGTGAGAGTTTGGTTGCCAGGTAAACATGTCAGTTTCTAGCGTCATGAAATGTGGCCAGTGAAAATAGTTGGATTATATTGAATGGGTGTGTTCAGAGAGGCAGAAGGGGGGGGGGGGAGGAGAGAACAACAGACAGAGACAGATAGACAAAAGGAGAAACAGAGATAGGGACAGTGAGATAAAGGAAACACAGAGAAAGACATACACACATACGTTAGAAGCGATATTAAGATGCACAGTGAGAGAGGGAGATACAGAGAGATATCACGAGAGAGAGAGAGAGAGAGAGAGAGAGAGAGAGAGAGAGAGAGAGAGAGAGAGAGAGAGAGAAACAAGAAAGAGGGCTAGGTACTTTAATTTTATACGACCGAGATTTAGCTTCGAGTTTTGGTAGGGAAATCCCCAGAACGTCACACAGTATAGGTTTAGGCTTAGTAGCAGTTGCTATTCATCTAACACTAGCCATCACCCTAACCGCACACCTTTCTCCATAATATGGTACTGTCCTACGAAATCTCGAAGCTGATGAAACGTGGTGGTAAAAAAAAAAAGTACCTAGAACGATTCAACAAAGTTCACACTGGAGCCAAAGTGTTGAAAATAGGGATCTTCACAGGCCAGTTGCCGAGCTCCAGCGTAGAAAGATGATTATCACAATATAATTGGCAATGATTCGCGGGCCACTTGCTAGGCATCTGCCAGCCGGATTCGGTCCGGGGCCGTCAGTTGAATAGCCCAGCATTATAGTATAATGAAGATTGAGAGCAATGTTAAAAAAACTTCAGAAATCAAACAATATTACATTTGTATCTTTCGCGAAACATTTAAAATTTGCTATCTGCCTACAGTGAATGTTCCCCCACTACGATACAACAATGTGCTACTTTAAGTGGCTTTGTCTATTCTAGGAGCTCGAGAAAAAAAAAAAAAAGTCAGTGAGGTAGGCAAATGATCGAAGGAAGGATACGGCAACATACACAGTGCATAACAATTTCACAGAAAAGTTTCTCTTTCACCATAAAAAAACAATAAGGCGATTTCGTGCTCTTTCGTGATTTAGACTAAATCCAAGTGCGAGAGGTTATGACTATAAAAAATTCGCATTTTTGCCATCTTCTTCTTCTTTTCCTTTCGTTTGCTTAAAATAAATATTTATGTCTGCAATGTTGTCTCTAGTATGAACTTTACTGTCTTTTGTAATTCATTCAGGACCCGTAAAGTTTGACTTGCACCGATGTTTCTCTTGGCCAACAGTTTTGCCATCTAAAATGAATGCAGAGAATCGATGTACTACTGTTGGTTTGATTGTGGGTAGTGCAACCGCTACTTGTAGCAAGTGGCTGTTTGGAATTATGACAGCAAAATTTGTGTCAAATTAATCGCAGTCTCGTGCCATATTAAGGTTTTCGATAATATACTGACTATTTGCTTGTTGTACACGACTGGTGCTGGTTTGGTTTCCAGTTTGCATGTTCTGAAATTAGAAACGGGAAATAAAAACTGATCAGTCGACTGACAGTGAAAATGATGTCTCATACTTAGTCTTGATATTAAATGGTATCACACAAGTTGTGTGCATAGACACTAAAACCTGAGAGATCAGGCTACCCTCAACTCCCTTTCCCCCCCCCCCCCCCCCCCCCCCTCTCCCACTTTTCCACTCAGAACCCACATTTTTATAGAGCAGGCCCCCACACCCTTTTTTTCTCCCAACCACCCCCCCCCCCCTCCCCCCCCCCTCCCTCCCCCCCCCATTTTTTCCAACCACGTATAGTCGTTTTCTTTTAAAGTATTTACTTATGTATTTCTTAAAATGTCAAATATATTATTATATTTGATAGCCGTCAGTACATAATTATTAATAATTTTAATTATTCCACGAGCAATTAAATAGTACGAAGAAGAAGAAGAAGAAGAAGAAGAAGAAGAAGAAGAAGAAGAAGAAGAAGAAAGAAGAAGAAGAAGAAGAAGAAGAAGAAGAAGAAGAAGAAGAAGAAGAAGAAGAAGAAGAAGAAGAAGAAGAAGAAGAAGAAGAAGAAGAAGAAGAAGAAGAAGAAGAAGAAAGAAGAAGAAGAAGAAGAAGAAGAAGAAGAAGAAGAAGAAGAAGAAGAAGAAGAAGAAGAAGAAGAAGAAGAAGAAGAAAAAGAAAGAAGAAGAAGAAGAAGAGAAGAAGAAGAAGAAGAAGAAGAAGAAAAAGAAGAAGAAAAGAAAAAGAAGAAGAAGAAGAGAAGAAGAAGAAGAAGAAGAAGAAGAAGAAGAAGAAGAAGAAAGTAAGAAGAAGAAGAAGAAGAAGAAGAAGAAGAAGAAGAAGAAGAAGAAGAAGAAGAAGAAGAAGAAGAAGAAGAAGAAGAAGAAGAAGAAGAAGAAGAAGAAGAAGAAGAAGAAGATAAGAAGAAGAAGAAGAAGAAGATAAGAAGAAGAAGAAGAGAAGAAGAAGAAAGAAGAAGAAGAAGAAGAAGAAGAAGAAGAAGAAGAAGAAGAAGAAGAAGAAGAAGAAGAAGAAGAAGAAGAAGCAGTAGCAGAAGAAGAAGAAGAAGAAGAAAAAGAAGAAGAAGAAGAAGAAGAAGAAGAAGAAGAAGAAGAAGAAGAAGAAGAAGAAGAAGAAGAAGAAGAAGAAGAAGAAGAAGAAGAAGAAAAAGAAGAAGAAGAAGAAGGAGAAGAAGAAGAAGAAGATAAGAAGAAGAAGAAAAAGAAGATAAGAAGAAGCAGCAGTAGCAGAAGAAGAAGAAGAAGAAGAAGAAAAAGAAGAAGAAGAAGAAGAAGAAGAAGAAAAAGAAGAAGAAGAAGAAGAAGAAGAAGAAGAAGAAGAAGAAGAAGATGAAGAAGAAGAAGAAGAAGAAGAAGAAGAAGAAGAAGAAGAAGAAGAAGAAGAAGAAGAAGAAAAAGAACAACAACAACAACAACAAAACAACAACAACA
Source organism: Candidula unifasciata (assembly GCA_905116865.2). NCBI lineage: Eukaryota > Metazoa > Mollusca > Gastropoda > Stylommatophora > Geomitridae > Candidula > Candidula unifasciata. Next base: position 10,174 of record CAJHNH020001051.1, read on the forward strand.
ACAACAACAACAACAAGAACAAGAACAAGAATGGAGACTTCATGACCTGTAATTATAATGATACATATTTGATACATACAGTGTTGACTTCCATTTGAGACAACCAAGAAGGGATATCCGAGTCACTCATGAATATACTTGACATGGCAAAGGCTCGGCATTGTGCCGCTGTGTTGTAGTCGCTGAGACAAGCGAGGCAGTCGAGTGACATTGGCCATATACAGCTGGTCTGGCGTGTAGCACCCACCGCGCCTTTCAGGGCTAGGACTCGGGGTGCTGTGTCTACGTGTAGGCGTGGATGATCTGGAAGATTTTGGAGAGGAATCCGTACTAGTATTATGATGTTCACTACCATAAGATGCGCGCACGGGAACTGGCAAGCTTCCAGTTTGCATTGTGTTAAAGTAGGATGCGAGATTTGGTGACTTAGTTCCGTTTCTCATTCGTGGAAAGTTGACTACTTTGCACTGAGTTACATTCGGTATAATGCACTGGTGTCTTCTGAAGATTGTCTTCTGTGGTCTCTATTGTAGAGTTCGTTTCTTTCACTGTGTGGGTTTCTATAAAAAGAACGTTGGGAAGTTTATTGCATTGGTGGCCCTGTAAAGCCTGACTCTCGCTTGACAAGGAACTTGATTGCTTGTTAGAAGGCACGTTACTCAGGGAAACAATTGGCGGTTCTGTTGTTGAGAATGCCTGCGTATCTGAAAGATTTGGGCTAAGAATGGTGTCAAACGAGGAAAGCAATACATTGTCTTGTATATCCTTGTCAGTTAAGTTTATATGGTGTGATTCCGAATTCCGCCAAGTGTGTTCGGTATGAGAGATCTGCGCAAAATCGTCACATTTTTGGTCACAAGATGATGGCGTTCCTATGGCACTAACCGTGTCGTAATACACAGAGTCGGTACTGCAGGATACTACCTTGTGATTAGGTTTCAGAAAATACGAATGAGGTAGCTTATCGTTGGAACCAAATATTGTATTTAACTGAAGTCGTGCATCAGAGGAATCAAATGTTATTAATCTGGGCTCAGTTATCTGAGAATCTGGACATTGGATTTGGTCCATTTTAACAGTTTGGTCATCACTGGAGATGTTAGAGCTGGCGTTCGAGTTTATATGCAGGAAGGTTTGACGCTCGATGTTGGTATCGGGGTCATCTAAGGCATCTCGCTCCAGTTCCACAACGTCTGGATGTAGTATTTCTTCGCGTGATTTCAGTTCATACTCATAAATGTGCTTGCAGTTGTCACTGTCAACTGGAGTCATGTAAACACTGCAAGAAGGCACCGACTCCAGGTTTGTCATGAGCTTAGTACCAGAACTTTTGTCTGATTCTATACAGTTTATTTCTAAAAGTGGACTCAGACTTCTGAAACGGCGAGGACATAATGAAATTTCAGAATAGCTGGAGTTTCCTTCAAGTCTTTCGGGAGTGACAGCGTGTGGGGTATCAATAAATGTGGGGCAGCGTTTGAATCTGTACTCACCTCCTGGAGAAACATATCCAGCCTCGAAAGAGTAACTTTTGAAGTCTCGCTTGGATTTAGTTAACGGGGCAGCACGTGGAATGATGCAGTTGTTCAGTTTCCCATACCTTTTATTTGTTTGTCGATAAGGAAATGGCTTGTTTTTTATCAACCCCGAAGGGTCGAATACCTTCTGAAAACGTTGAAAGTAATGGCGAGGATTGGTTGTTTCTTCAGGAAAGGACTGTGTTCTTGAATTTAAATTAAGCGACTTTGGTCTTTGAAGATCTGTTTGAAAAACTGTACTGCTAATTTCAATAGAAGAGTCATTTCTACTGTCGGAAAAACTAGACGCTGATGACAAAGACACATGTTTAGATGATTCGGGCGATGAGTATTTGCTGATGTCAAACGGCACGTTGGTTCCCGCTTCCATGTCAATGAAGTTAGCATCGCTATTATTTCCTATCAAGTTTAATCCCAAAGGAACACTGTTGCTGGACTTCGGAACGTTAACTGGTTCGTCTTCCTCTTTTTTATCTTCCGGGAAGGACCGAAACGGGGTAAAGACACTGATAAATTTCTGCCAGTTTGTACGTTCCCGCCGAAATGTTGTTTTCTGCTGTTCTGTGACGGACAACGATGTTGCTCGTTTGACTGGTGCGCTGATGTTTGCCACCTCCCGGCTCCCAGAAAAAACACGCTTGAATCGCGTCCATGTTGTTCTTGCCGAGGTTCGTTGGGGATTCTCAGCTTCAGATGGGGACTTATTTTCTAGAGAATTATCTGGTTCATAGTCTTGTAAACTATCGCTAGCCAGGTCAATTCTGCGACTGAAATTGCCAACTCCCATACGGCCAAGATTTAGTCTGCCTCGTTTAGTCTTCGACATTCCTTGGGGTACACTTTCACCTTTTAATTTCCTACTGGCTGCCTCTTCTTCTTTACATTTATCCATGTTTGGAGTTAAAATGCAATTCTGGTATTGATTCATATTTCCCGAAGGGACATAACTGACCTTGCTGAGACTAGTTCTGATGGGCCGGTCGACAGATGGCGTCCGCGATTCTTCATAATAGTATTCACCCGGTGACCCGTCTTCCTTTGAAACTCGCTTCAACAATACCACGCCATTGGTGTACCTACTATGTATATCGTTCCATCCCTGAGATCCGTCTGCGTCCAGGCTTGGAGAATGTACTAGAATTGTGGGTTCACTGTTTCTGTACGATGGGTATGTGTTGTTTTCTTTTTCTATACTAGAAACGTATCCATGACTACCCCGGACAACGCTAGAGGGAGATAATAGCCCCCTTTGAGCATGAAAGACATCAGGTTGTAGACCTTGAGTTTGCGAATCCGGGTCATACAGTTGTCGCCATGGCTCAGATTTCCGTTTGCCCTTGTATGGCGAGTGCTGCTCATTTAACTGATTCGGTACCGCCTGAGTTAAGGATCGTCTAGCAACTTCTGCTGCCACATCGGCAAATCTTGGAATACTCTTATCATATTGAAGAACATAAGCATTTCTTCTTTGTCTGTTGCAGTATTCTGCTTTTACGCGATCTTCTTTTGGCCGTTCGTACTCCATTTCATCGCCGTGAATTGTGCTCATTGAGCATCCTTCGAATTGAGGAGTCACCAGTGTCTGTCGGTTGGGAGATCGGCATCTTCTGGTCTCTTCGGGCTGTCGTCTGCCCCCTAATTTCATGACAATATCCTGGAAACTGTGAGGATAGTGACGGGTAGTGTCTTCTGACTCCGTTTTAAACCTAAGAAATGGTCCTCGATTCCGTCTAGTAATAGTAAAGCCCCTTTTCAAAAGGGAATACTTCTTAGTGAGGGGCCTGCGCAGCTGAGGCCTCGAGCAAGCCGCATCGTCAAGATAAAACGGGCAACTGCTCTCTGTATCATTGGCTGTCATCGAGTCGCAACTTATCATGAACGAACGGCCAAGCTCCCGTAGCGTTATTGCATTTGTATTACACAGAGCTGTTACCATTCTCTTTCGACGAGTTCCGCCATATTGAAATATGATATAGAAGTAGTCCATGAGAATCTGCCGCTTCTTCATGACCTTGCGATGGCGTAAATAGAAAGAACCTGCCAGGAATATCAACATACTAATTGCCACGCTCACAGCCGGCAGCCATGCTGGAAAAGGTGCTGCTGGGTAGGACTGGGGATGAGCAAGAGCTACAATACCAACGGTCATGTTGGAAACTTCAAGTTCTTCCATAAAGGTCATCTGGTAGATGATAATGGGTACGAGCCGAACGCCCCTGATTCTTACATGTAATTAATAGATACGCTTGATTGGAGCCTTTTCGTTGGCCTCAGTATCACATTTTACAAGCATTCAACTATTTATGAAACTGCGACGAACATTCTGTGTGTTTTTTGTTGGCACTGGAGCGGAGCAACTATGGGATGACTCGTTTGCTATCAAGCTGAAACTAGGATTACCAAGATATTTATGAAAATACAACGGCTCGTGACTTGGCACAGTTAGTATTTTCCAATCAGTTTTTTATCATATGCATTAACAACAGATCTACATTTCATCTCAGGCTTTGCTCTTCAGTCTGCAAGTGTTTCCAGCGGTGGTAAAATCTGCCGCTGTTGTAGCTGCTAAGTTCTCACACGCTTGTCTCACAGTACTCCAGGGAGAGCAACTGACGCCTTCAGACTGCAGTGAATTGGCAACGGATTGTACATAAAAATGGTTGCTATGTTTTGAAGAAACCACGGTTGTCGACATCTTTCTGGTAGTGTCCTTGACGAATCATTCACGGACGACCGATGTTTAAGTGTAAGGAAAACTGACAGGTGACATCAAGAAGTCTGAAATTTAACAAATACAAATAAATTATTTACGTTTTAAAGCTTTTCGCAAATCACTATCATCATGAGGACTAAAAGACGGCGATGTTTAGGACATATAGAGAGACTATCAGTCGGCGTCTGTGGCTTAGGCGTTGCGAACACGCTTCGTAATGCCGGGGTGCCTGGTTCGATCCCAGCTGCGGGTCTTCCACCTTGCGTTAGTTTCGACTGTGGTATCGAGAAGCCAACCGTCTAAAAAGCAATGGCAAACTTCTCGACCTAAACTTGCCTTGTAAAACCACAACAGCTAAAATATGATGAGGTTGGTTCTGCAACGTCCTGTAAAGGATACGCAACTAACTAGAGAGACTCTCACATAATAGAGGAACAACAGTGGGTACAATAAAGTGTTGAATGAGGGTAGACTACGGAGTAGACCAAGAAGACTCTGGAAAGACAATATAAGGCTGACCTTCAAACATTTGGAATCGATGTTGGTGACCTTCAACCCTACCAGAACATCACACCGAGCGAAAAACACCCGGTGACACAAAGTGCCACCATTCGGATGAAGATCACTCGGGGACAGGTTCCCAGAAACTCCGTTCAACCCATAGGTTGGGTTATATTAGGGCGCCAGGCAACAGCCAGGGTGGGACTTTAAAACAATACACACAAAATTGCGTCCGACTTTGGGAAGCAGTACTTTTAAATTTAGAATCTTTTTTTTTTTTTTCATTGGATGCTCTTTATTGTTTAAGTTTTTTGTTAAGTATAGTTGGCAGTTGAATTCAGAAAAAGAAAACAAAGTTTGGCGGAAACGCTTGGTTGCGTGTATTAGAATAAAACTATGTACACATACTGCGATATTCACTTTTTAAAAAAAAAATCCTGTGCCACCAGTGACATCAATTGCTTTCTATTTGACCCATTCATGATATTAATTTTAAAAATTTAGAATCACCAGCTGGAAAGAGAAGGCAACTCTCGGAGACGATTGGATGCTGGTATCTGCTGCAAGAATATGTACGTGTGGCTGGGAACGTTCAAAAGGACAGAGATAATGCTACTGACATATGCATATATATATATATATATATATATATATATATTATATATATTAAAAGTTGGGCGGCGGGTGGAAAGTGGGCGCTCATCGGCGCCCACGTTCAATCGTTTTGTAACCATGCGTGTAGTTTACCCAACATCGCCAGATGACGATTAAATGTATTTTTTCAAAATTAATGGCACCTAGAATATTTACGCCTAGATAAATTAACGAAACTGCATTGTCGTAATGTTGATTTAACACAAATGATTACAAATCAAGGAGACTAGGCTGACCCAGATACTATAATTAACACACAGAGATAAAATAAATATATTTTCTGACATTTCCAGCGCGCGTGGACAAAGGGGAGATAATCCGATCAGGGGTCCTAATACCCAGGCTAGAAATACTCGACTATTGCATCACAATGAGCTCATATTTAGGAAGCATCGTTGTAGTGTTGCGTGATGCTGGGCTAAGCTGAAAGACTTTACGTAAGAACAACAATGAGATGCGTTTATTGTCAGTGGCGTCTGGCCGAACGTTTAAGGGCCGGTTTGTCACACGTGAGACACACGTTCGAATCCTGGGAAAGGTTATTTTGAGAGGGGCTGCTATGATGTAGCAGCTAGACGCTCGCCTGGTGATTCAAAGGTCGTGTGTTTAAATCCGCATGGTGCCTGATTTTTTGTTGTGTGCCTGACTTGACATTGGCTCCCAGGTCGAATCAGCACTAATTAAAGGGTGTCAGCATGATGCTGAATGGCCACATCACTCATCGAGGGACCACATCACTCATTGAGGGACCACATAACTCATCGAGTGACCACATCACTCATCGAGGGACCACATCACTCATCGAGGGACCACATCACTCATCGAGGGACCACATCACTCATTGAGGGACCACATCACTCATTGAGGGACCACATCACTCATCGAGGGACCACATCACTCAATGAGGGACCACATCACTCATCGAGGGACCACATCACTCATCGAGGGACCACATCACTCATCGAGGGACACATCACTCATCGAGGACCACATCACTCATTCAGGTCGGACCACATCACTCATCGAGGGACCACATCACTCATCGAGGGGCCACATCACTCATTGAGGGACCACATCACTCATCGAGGGACCACATCACTCATTGATTGACCACATCACTCATCGAGGGACCACATCACTCATCGAGGGACCACATCACTCATTGAGGGACCACATCACTCATCGAGGGACCACATCACTCATCGAGGGACCACATCACTCATCGAGGGACCACATCACTCATCGAGGGACCACATCACTCATCGAGGGACCACATTACCCATCGACAACGCTAGTGTAATGTCTGAAGCATGCTTCTGGCTCGCTGAGAAAGTGCAACGGTTTCAAGTGGTCTTCCCGGCGAGGGCTGAGTGGTCTCATCGAGAGTTCGATGTCCCGGGTTCAAGCCTCGGTGAAGGCTAGGATGTTTTCACATGGACTTTTAGTAATTTCCACCGGTCTCTGGGTTGTAAGATCGTATGCCAGTGGGTATTCCTGATCACGTTAAGAATCCCGTGACAGTTGGAAATCGAAAAGAGTAGCCTAACGGCGCTGCCCGGGCAAAATTTGGAGTTAAAAATCTAGCCTAAGTTTTTCAGGATCCTCGCTGGTGCAGCGAAGTTAGTGCACTGCGCTGGGATTTTTTACTCAGGCTTGAGATAGAAGAAGAACGGAGCACTTATGGGTTACAACCGTGTGCTATGATTTTGAATAAACGTAAATATAAACATTCCCCGGTGAAAACTTTGCACAATCTTCTTCTTCTTCACTTCCTCTTTTACCGCTGTGGGTGTCGAGGGAGATATAAGGTTCTGTTTCTAGCTCTTCTGGCTGCCTCGACCATAGGCACATCGTGCTGTTGTAGAGTTTCTCTGATGTTATCCTTCCATCTTGTTTTTGGTCTACCTCCTGTTCTACGTCCTTCTTCTCTTTCCATGTATGCTTTGTATGGTATGGTGTCACAAGGCATTCTCTCTAAGTGGACAAACCATTTCACTTGCTGTCTTCGTATGAAATTTAGAATTGGTTCTGTGCCGAATTTTTCTCTTATGATCTCATTCCTGATTTTATCTCTTATGGTCACTCCTACAGCCCTTCTCAGACATCTCATTTCCATGGTTACTAATTTTCTTTTATGGTTTGTTGTGGGTGACCATGTCTGGCACTGGTAGCACAGAGTTGGAATAATGCACAGACAATGATCTATAAAAAATATGAGCATAGATTCATACGCCTGGCGAGTATTTGGTTTCTCGCAAGAACTTTTTTTTATTCTTCTTTACTCTGCAACTGACTGCACCTGATAGAAACGATCTGAGGAATAGATTTCGAGCTTTGTGTATCATACGAGTTATGAGTTATGAGTTATGAGATTATCTTCACAACAGACCGGACACTTCCATAGGCGCCCAGATTCCCCTCTCAACATATTTATCATCGACGCGCGGTTAATAGTGCCAGTCCTATGTTGGTTAACAAGACTTTGCGGGCGTCCGGTGTGCTTCTTATGCTTGGCTGTGCCGATCTTTACTCCCAATTCGAGGATTCTTAGCAGTGATGTGGACACGTTGCTTCCAAAATCATCAGAACGTCCTGTCTCTCTAAGGGCAATGACAATGTCTGCGTGATCCATGGGCCGGCCATCTTCAATTAATGTAGCACCTGTCAGTCTATCAGCGCTTTCATTACCAACAACGTCTGCATGCCCTGGGACGAGTATAAAGGTAACTGCACACATAGGAGAGTTCTTTTTGCAATGACTCAATCCACTTTCTGCGTAACCATCCTGTCATGACCCGCCGGATCATGCTCAAAGAATCACTCACCACACACACGCGGAAATACTTTTGTAATTCTAGCCCCATGAAAGCTTGTGTCACCGCCATCACCTCATTCTTCTGCTGGTAGTCATAGAGAAGGCACCACTGGTTTCTTCAGCTGTTCGGCTTGAAGAGCCAGCTGTAAATGTCCATGAACTCTTATGTCCTCGTAAAATGGACCCATCTGTGAAGATCACCACATCTGTCTCATCTGACTTGTCATACAATGATACAATGGGGCAATTATTATAATGATAGGGATTCGAGCCCATGATTTTTTTGACTGGGAGTCAAACGTATAGCCACCAAGCTACAGTGGTTCCCATAAACGTGTTAGGTTTTTAACAACAACAAAATGTCAAAGTAAACTTCTATTTCACACACTTTTAAGCGTTTTGAGCATAGAGGGATATATATTTTACAGTTCCAGTTACCTCTTGGTTGGTGATGTGGTCAGCATCACGCCGGTCACCTTTACTTCCCAGGAATTTACTATTACCCATTTAAGGCAGGGGAGACCTGGAAAACAAGGTCATGTTTGAAAAAATGGACCCGAACCCACGGCATTTGGATCCGCAGGCGAGCTAGAAACGTAATGTTACTTCATTATAAAAACTGTCAAAGAAGAAAGACAAGTAAAGATCTCTTATCACGCCTTTGGCGCATCGGGCATATGGAAACAGCATTCCATATTTTTACCAACCAATCGGCCCTATGTGGGTAATGTAGTCAGCATTACGCCAGCCGTCTTTACTTCCCCAAGACAGCCATCCTGGTACTTATTTTAGGCTGGATCGACCTGCGACGCCCCATACCATGATACACATCCACGCAGCCAGCAGTGGGTTTCGAACGCGGTACGTTGGAATTACGAAACGGATTCTCAACAGCTAAGCCACCGACGCCGCACAAACATCAGATGTATACAACCGGTAATTCCCACAATATTTAGCCTGAACCTCTTGTTCTGCTTCGTTTATACATCCCCTTATAATTCACGACCGGCTTGTTGGCTGAGAAATTCTAACTACACAACAATACGTCAATCAATATACCTAAGCTACTCGTTTCTATTTTTAAACGAAATCCCCCGCCTATTCTCGTTTATTTTAGCTTACATTAAGATAAGATGGATTCGTTAGTGGAAAAAAGGGAGAGGGGAGAGAATAGTGATGCCAAAAATATACGACCCCATCCTAGACTACTTTTCTTGTATGTGCTCTCACAATCTTGCAGAAGAGTTTATTGATGTTTTTGATGTTCAGTCTATAATTTCTTTGATTTAGTAGTCACGTCAGGAAATAATCATATTTGGGCGGGAAAACGTTGCAAATAGAATTCTGAGTACTAATTAATGAGGGTGAATAATTAACAACAATAAATGAAGTGAATATAAAGGGTTTCACGAATTATAATTTATCTGCTAACGTCTGAACGTCATTATAGATTCGAGAATGACATCTATTTTTGCGTGGTTCTAATTGCAAATGTCACAAAACAGGAAACGCTAGTGTGATGTTTGATACTTCCGGTTCCTTGGCCTGGTTACGGATTTCGCGCTTGGCATACGAACGAACGAACGAATGAACTTTATTTTTAAACGGTCACAAATTGAGCACGCAGGCCCGTCTCACATTCGGCCCTTCCAGTCAACCATCTGTCGCACAGCAGTTGTATTTTACTAATTAAGCATGTTATGATAATATGATGATATGCATATTATACATATTATTTAAAAAGCACAAAAGCACGAGTTGTAAAGTGCATGCAAAAACCCGCGCGTGCATACACACACCCACATACACACGATCACCCACTCACTTACACACACATGCATGCGTGCATACCTACAGGCATACATACAGGCATGCATGAGACGCACACACGCAAACACGGACACTTCCACAGACACACACGCAGACTCACACACACGCAGACTCACACACACGCAGACTCACACACACGCAGACTCACACACACGCAGACTCACACATACGCAGGGACACACACACGCAGGGACACACACACTCACGCAGACAAAAATACAGACACACACAGAGACACACACGCAGACTCACACACACGCAGACTCACACACACGCAGGGACACACACACTCACGCAGACAAAAAAACAGACGTACACAGAGACACACACGCAGACTCACACACACGCAGACTCACACACACGCAGACTCACACACACGCAGGGACACACACACTCACGGAGACAAAAATACAGACACACACAGAGACACACAGCAGACATAAATACATACATGCTCACACACTGACACACACACAGACATACATACGGTTTCGAGCTGTCCTCCGCGACAACGTTGCACAAAACATTCTGTGTTTTCTTTTTAAAGAGAGGCAGAGCAGAGCAGGGTGTCAGTACACGAACAGACGTGGTTTTTATGACAGTATTTCCTTGGGAATCACGATAACCCATGCCAGTTGACGAGGCACGTGATGATGATCATGATGAGGAGAATGAGGATGATGGTGGGGATGAGGATTATTTAGGATGCACTTATGAGGACATAAAACACAGAGCCAGGCAGCCATTAAAACCCTCGGGAACCATTCTCCCCCAGGACACAACTTCAAAGATACTATGAAGAAGAAGAAGAAGAACAAGAACAAGAAGATAGTATATTGCACCAAGAACAGGAGTGTTCACACCAAGAAAACATACGAGGGTAGGGGAGGCTCACCACTCACTCCTCTAGGGGGTGAGGTGGTTGAAAGGACCTAAGCTAGAGGGCACCTTAGAGGGCTTGAACCCAAAGTGTTCAACGTCCAAGGCTACGATCTAGATTTATCTGTATACACTACATTTTGTATTCCCGGAAAAAAAAAACACGAAGTAGATGAAATTTGCTTAAAATGTCATTAAATTATTTGCAATAGTCACTGCAATGATCTAATACTGTTTTACGGAAGTTTTAAAGTACTACTTATATATAAAATATATAAATTCATTGTAACAGGTGTTAGAAATGTCCAGCACGAGCTTCAAGAAATGACCAAACACCTTTCTCCATATTGTTAAATACTTTCTGCATCAGTCAGTGCGTTTCGACCGCCATATCAAAACACTTGCTAATCCCCCTCCCTCCCCTCCACTCCCCCTCATCTTCCTTTGTATTGGGTGCAAACGCGTTATTCAAGCAGACAACCGTCATTCTCTGCATGATGCTTCACCGTTGACTGCGGAGCACATGATTTGATGATGTCATTAGTTTATTTCGCAAAGTTATTCTACATACAAAGTGTGGTGAGACTTTGAAAACACCCTCTACAATGACACCACTCCCTTCCCAGTGTGGACTGTTATCTTTCATTAACCGTAAATATTCATGTTATTGACATGATCAAATAAACCTTCTAGACTCAAGCTGTCACAAAGTTGGAAAGAAATACTGTTTGTTGTACTCCTAGATTCTGATCCACATAAAACTGTGTACTGCCAGTGTTTCCTGTAGGTTAAAGTTCGCTGAAGCAGACGTGATGCTGGATTCTTCAAATCTTTTGCTGAGCTTAATAAGCCTCATTTCCGGTGAAGCTTATTCTTGATTTTCGTTCGCTGATGTTCTCTTGTCTGAATAGTTTTAGCTACAGGAAGGTGTCGGAGTCTGTGGCTTAGGCGTTGCGTACACGCTTCGTAATGCCGAGGTACCGGGTTCGATCCCAGCTGCGGACGGTTTGTCTTGCGTTGGGTTCGACAGTGGTACTGAGAGCATACCGTTTCAAGAAGCAATTGCAAACCATTGAACGTAAAATTTGCCTAGAAAAACAACAACATTTAAGAAAAATGCCGGGGTTGGTTCTGCAACGTCCTGTAAGGGATACGCAACTGTCAGGAAAGGGTTGGCAGTCGTCTGGTGATGACACACAAAAAATGTCTATCCCCTTCAATCAGTTCCTATAGTGCGTTTACAAATTCATGCCTTTGTATTTTCGATAATTTCTCGGTAATTACTTATTCTTGGAAAGAGATTTGGGGGGGGGGGGGGTGTGGAGGCTCTAATTTTCATCTTTCGACGATAATATTTTATACATAAATAATCTTTAGACTGTCCAGTTGTATGCCGTACTCTGTAGTTCAGCAATCGCCAACCTCTTCAGGTCACCCCTCCTCCCTTTTTTGTGAGTATATGGCATGATTACTTTGCCCTTATATGGCATGATCCCTTCGCCCTTATATGACATGTTCCCTTCGTCCTGATATGACATGTTCCCTTCGTCCTTATATGGCATGTTCCCTTCGTCCTTATATGGCATGATTCTTTCGCCCTTATATGGCATGATACCTTCACCCTTATATGGCATGATTCCTTCCCCCTTATATGGCATGATTTTTTCGCCCTTATATGGCATGATTTCTTCACCCTTATATGGCGTGATTCCTTCGCCCTTATATGGCATGATCCCTTCGCCCTTATATGGCATGATCCCATCGCCCTTATATGGCATTATCCCTTCGCCCTTATATGGCATGATCCCTTCGCCCTTATATGGCATGATCCCTTCGCCCTTATATGGCATGATTCTTTCGTCCTTATATGGCATGATCCTTTCGCCCTTATATGGTATGATTCCTTCGTCCTTATATGACATGATTCCTTCGCCCTTATATGGCATGATCCCTTCGCCCTTACATGGTATGATCCCTTCACCCTTATATGACATGATTCCTTCACCCTTATATGGCATGATCCCTTCACCCTTATATGACATGATTCCTTCATCCTTATGTGGCATGATCCCTTCACCCTTATATGGTATGATCCCTTCACCCTTATATGGCATGATCCCTTCACCCTTATATAGCATGATTCCTTCGCCCTTATATGACATTATTCCTTCACCCTTATATGGCATGATCCCTTCACCCTTATATGGCATGATCCCTTCACCCTTAAATGGCATGATTCCTTCACCCTTATATGGCATGATCCCTTCACCCTTATATGGCATGATTCCTTCGCCCTTATATGGCATGATCCCTTTGCCCTTATATGGTATGATCCCTTCACCCTTATATGACATGATTCCTTCACCCTTAAATGGCATGATCCCTTCACCCTTATATGACATGATTCCTTCACCCTTATATGGCATGATTCCTTTGCCCTTATATGGCATGATCCCTTCGCCCTTACATGACATGATTCCTTCGCCCTTATATGGCATGATTCCTTTGTCCTTATATGGCATGATCCCTTCGCCCTTATATGGTATGATTCCTTCACCCTTATATGACATGATTCCTTCGCCCTTATATGGCATGATCCCTTCGCCCTTATATGGTATGATTCCTTCGTCCTTATATGACATGATTCCTTCGCCCTTATATGGCATGATCTCTTCGCCCTTATATGATATGATTCCTTCGTCCTTATATGGCATGATCCCTTCGCCCTTATATGGTATGATTCCTTCGCCCTTATATAGCATGATCCCTTCGTCCTTATATGGCATGATTCCTTCGCCCTTATATGGCATGATCCCTTCGCCCCTATATGGCATGATTCCTTCGCCCTTATATGGCATGATCCCTTCGCCCTTATATGGCATGATTCCTTCTCCCTTATATGGCATGATTCCTTCACCCTTATATGACATGATTCCTTCCCCCTTATATGACATGATTCCTTCGTCCTTATATGACATGATTCCTTCGCCCTTATATGGCATGATTCCTACGCCCATATATGACATGATTCCTTCGCCCTTATATGACATGATCCCTTCGTCCTTATATGACATGATCCCTTCGCCCTTATATGGCATGATCCCTTCGCCATTATATGGCATGATCCCTTCGCCCTTATATGTCATGATCCCTTCGTCCTTATATGACATGATCACTTCGCCCTTATATGGCATGATCCCTTCGCCCTTATATGGCATGATTCCTTCGCCCTTATATGGCATGATCCCTTCGCCCTTATATGGCATGATCCCTTCGCCCTTATATGACATGATCCCTTCGCCCTTATATGACATGATCCCTTCGCCCTTTTATGGCATGATTCCTTCGCCCTTATATGGCATGATTCCTTCGCCCTTATATGGCATGATTTCTTCAAACGTCCTGAAAGGGTTACATAACTTTCTTGCTAGAGTTTAGTTTCAAACGTCCTGAAAGGGGTACATAACTTACTTGCTAGAGTTTAGTTTCAAACGTCCTGAAAGGGGTACATAACTTACTTGCTAGAGTTTAGTTTCAAACGTCCTGAAAGGGTTGCATAACTTACTTGCTAGAGTTAGTTTCAAACGTCCTGAAAGGGTTGCATAACTTACTTGCTAGAGTTAGTTTCAAACGTCCTGAAAGGGTTGCATAACTTACTTGCTAGAGTTAGTTTCAAACGTCCTGAAAGGGGTAAATAACTTACTTGCTAGAGTTTAGTTTCAAACGTCCTGAAAGGGTTGCATAACTTACTTGCTAGAGTTAGTTTCAAACGTCCTGAAAGGGATACATAACTTACTTTTCTAAAGGCCCGATTCCGCTCTTTCAGGCGTATCGGAATTATAGTGCTATACCATTCACGGAATCAGATGCAAGATAAATTAAATATACTTCATGCGAGATCACAGCAGCTTGATCTGAAAATCCATAAAGGAAAGACAAAGAAAATGAGAATAAATCAGGCAAAAAGTAATGTGGTTTCCCTTAATGGCATCCCACTCCAAGACGTGGAGTCGTACACCTATTTGGGCAGTAATGTAGAGAAAGATGGAGGAACTGACAGAGATAATAAAATTATACTACAAAAGGCAAGAGGGGCTTTCATAGTACTAGGGAATTTGTGAAGGTCAAAAGAAATAAAAAGAAATACTAAACTAAAAATTTTTAATTCTAACATCAAATCAGTACTTTGTATGGGGCGGAAACATGGAGAACAACTGAGGCAATTACTAATAAACTACAAACATTAATTAACTGGTGCCTGAGCAGAAAAGAAGGAATTAAATGGTATGAAAGAATAACTAATGTAGAGGTTTGCTGAGCGTCAGGTAGAAAGGGATACATGGGGGACGGATGATTGGGGACTTTTCAAGGAGGAGGCTGTGGGGGGTAGGTAGCACTGCTTGGCTGGAAATCAGGGCTGTAGTCGGAGGATGCGGTGGAAGTAGTGTGGTACCTTCAGGAGGAATCAAAGATCTGCAAGTGTGTGATTAACCTGTACTGTCATGACGAGATCACAGCAGTCTTGTGGGATCTGAAAATCCAGTGGTAAGGTCTGAAGTTCTTTAAGGGTTTGAAATGAGAATATATCAGGCAAAAAGTATGGTGGTTTCCCTCTAATGCGCATACCCACGTGACCAAGGTGTTGGAGTCGTAGTGCCTGATTGTGTGGCGAGTAATGGTAGAGAAAGATGGAGTCTCTGACAGAGATAATAGAAAATCCTATTACTGGCTGGTGGGCAGGTGAGTGGTGGGTTGTCATTGTGAAGTGAGATCTGGGTTTAAATTGTCGTATTAGTTTCACTTCGTGCTGTAAAAAGTGTGTGCGGGCCTATGTGTGTGGTGGTTTTGTTTGGTGGTTGGAATGGGATGATCTAATTTGTCTGTTGTGGTTGTGGGGCTGGGTAGCTTATTCACTGTCTTGAGCTGTGAGTGTGTGTTGTGAGGTACGTGTATGTCCTTGTCTGGTTCGGTGGTAGTGGGGTCGAAGCCTGTGGTGACTGTGGTTGGTTGCTGTTAGTGAGGGTTTATGGGTAGTTGGCGGTAATGGGGAAAGTGCTAGGTACCATTTCTGTCTATGTGTGTCTTGTGTGGTCTTCCTTCATTACCTGCGTCTTGTACCTTCATACACTTCTGATCACTCCCTTGCTGACCTGTATTTTCGTTTCTCGTTTGTTCCCAAGAGGTCATGACTTCTCCTTTTTGGGGGGGGGGGAGGTCCATTTTCCCCGCTGGGCGTTTGTTGTTCTTAGGATACTGCACTGAGAACAGGAGAACCAGCTGAAACTAGAATGTCTTTGCAATTGGAACCCACAGGGGCATATGGCATAAAGGAAAGGCTAAAAAAAAGACACGGAGAAGAGAGCTGGAGAATGAAGTTAGAAAGATTGGGAGGACATGGGGAGAGCTCTATGTAATGGCGAAGGATAGAACGACTTGGCGTGAGTTGGTTGAGGGCCTGTGCTCCATTTGGGGAAGCAAAGGCGGAAGAAGAGAAGAATGCTAGACCTAGATTTTATCAGTCGTTGGGGAATGTGGTCAACATCACGTCGGTCGCCTTTACCCAACATCACGCTGGTCGCCGTTACCCAACATCACGCCGGTCGCCGTTACCCATCATCACGCCGGTCGCCTTTACGGAACATCACGCCGGTCGCCGTTACCCAACATCACGCCGGTCGCCTTTACCCAACATCACGCCGGTCGCCGTTACCCAACATCACGCCGGTTTCCGTTACCCAACATCACGCCGGTCGCCGTTACCCAACATCACGTCGGTCGCCTTTACCTAACATCACGTCGGTCGCCTTTACCCAACATCACGCCGGTCGCCTTTACCCAACATCACGCCGGTTGCCTTTACCCAACATCACGTCGGTCGCCTTTACGGAACATCACGCCGGTCGCCTTTACCCAACATCACACCGGTCGCCGTTACCCAACATCACGCCGGTCGCCTTTACCCAACATCACACCGGTCGCCTTTACGGAACATCACGCCGGTCGCCTTTACCCAACATCACGCCGGTCGCATTTACACAACACCACGCCGGTCGCCTGTACCCAACACCACGTCGGTCGCATTTACCCAACATCACGTCGGTCGCCTTTACCCAACATCACGTCTGTCGCCTTTACCCAACATCACGCCGGTCGCCTTTACTCAGCATCACGCCGGTCGCCTTTACCCAACATCACGTCGGTCGCCTTTATCCAGCATCACGTCGGTCGCCTTTACCCAACATCACGTCGGTCGCCTTTACGGAACATCACGTCTGTCGCCTTTACCCAACATAACGCCGGTCGCCTTTACCCAACATCACGTCGGTCGCCTTTACCCAACATCACGCCGGTCGCCTTTACCCAACACCGACGCCCGCCGGTCGCCTTTACGTAAACATCACATTCGGTCAATGACTTAACCTGACATACGTCGGGTCGCCTTTACCTGGCACCCATTTCGGGTTGGGTGAACTTTGGAGGCAAGGTCATTTTAGGAAAGTTCGGCTCCTTTTGGTTTTCAACTAACAACCTTCGGATGCCGCGGGTGAGCTAGACCAGGACGGCTCTTATAAACAAATACAGTCATTTTACAGCGGGCTGGTGGTCTCGGGGTATGGTGTCCGCCTCGAGTGCTAGAGGTCCCGGGTTCAAACCTCGGTGAGGGCTGGGGATTTTTTAGGTCTTTTTTCGTCTTCTAGTAATTCCCTGGGTCTCTGGTAGTGAAATCCTTCAGGGTTGCCGTGGTGTATTGATTTGCCCACATGTTTTTCGTAAAAAAATGTCCTCCTTTGGCATGGGTGGAAATTGAAATGAGTAGCCTAATGGCGCTGCCCAGGCGAAACTTGGAGTTAAAAATCTACCCCAAAAGTATTTCAGGATCCTGATCGGTGCAACTGAGTTCGTGCACAGAGCTGAGACTCTTAAGGCTCAGGCTTGAGTTAGAAGTAGAACGGAGCACTTATGAGTTAGACCCTTTTGCCATGATGTTGATGCTTTGAAAAAAATATAACGATAAACGATAAGTTAAAAACGAAAATAAAGGAGTGCAGACCCACACACAGATTAGGTCTTTGGCTTTTCTTCGTAACGGTGGGCGTGCTAACATAACGGTCCTAGAGGGTTGAACATGGTTTCTCTGATTTGCTTCTACTCGATTCGTAAGAAGATGGAGTCGAAGAGGAAGTCCCTGAGGAAGAAGTAATCGTTCCAGGTGGAAGGAGAAGAGGATGAGGAAGAACGAAGAAGAAGAAGAAGAAGAAGAAGAAGAAGAAGAAGAAGAGGAAGAAGAAGAAGAAGAAGAAGAAGAAGAAGAAGAAGAAGAAGAAGAAGAAGAAGAAGAAGAAGAAGAAGAAGAAGAAGAAGAAGAAGAGGAAGAGGGAGATGAAGAGGAAGAAGAAGTAGAAGAAGAAGAAGAAGAAGAGGAAGAAGAAGGAGAAGAAGAAGAAGAAGAGGAGGTGGTGGGTGAGGAGGAGGAAGAGGAGAAGAGAAGAAGGTGGGCGAAAATGGTGTGCGTGTGTGGGTGGGGGAAGGGAAAATTAATACCTTTAAATAAGCAGATTTGTATGTGGTAATTGAGTGTTAGTATAGAATACTCTCTGAGATTCCATACTTTCGACACATAAATTCCCAATGCTAGCCTTATACGACGGTTTTTGATCCATACAACAATCGGACTTATCGATAAACATCTCGATGACTATAACATTTCAGGATAATAACATCTGTTTCTGGGTTTCTTGAAATGATTTACTGTCGTTTTACGACTTACCACTGCCAGTCTCAGGAACTCTTGAAATTGTGTGATAACGTTTTACGTCATACATCCAGGTCTGACTGGCTAATTTGAACATATTTGAACACACTGTCATGGGTTATTAAGGTCATTTTATATGCGATCGAGGTTTATTCAATGTTAACTGGTAATTTGTACAGCTGTTCGGGTTGTTTTCAGAATTTTAGAGCAGAGATGGTCGTAACAGAGTTACTGCATGGTCCAGTCAGGACATTATTTATAAGTATGGGATGAGGGGGAAGTGGGGTGGAAGTTGGCAGAACAGCTTTGTCTCTTGACACAGAATTTATTCAGCTCTTCTTTGGGTACAGTTAGGTCAACGACTGACCTCTTACCATCGGATATCAGATCACATGAGATCATTGACTTTTCTACCGGTATATGTCACACTATGCTGACAGTCTATTTTTCTATTCTGCGCCATCCTGTGCAATCGTTTCGATATCGTGGATGGAATTTAGTCCAGCAGCTTTGATCTTTCTCATCAACGTCCGTTTTAGGGTTTCTTTTAAAGTCCTCGCTACCTTGATCGTTTTATTTCCAATTTTCTTGCCTGCTTGATGATTATCTGCCCCTTCCGTTAGAGGATTGTTCGGTATACTTCCTTCTTCTTTGTGTTATAGCCTAACTGTTGTTATCTTAACTGTTGTTACCCTGACTGTTGTTACCCTGACTGTTGTTACCCTGACTGTTGTTACCCTAACTGTTGTTACCCTAACTGTTGTTACCTTGACTGTTGTTAACCTGACTGTTGTTACCCAAACTGTTGTTACCCTAACTGTTGTTACCCTGACTGTTGTTACCCTAGCTTTTGTTACCCTGACTGTTGTTACCCTAACTGTTGTTACCTTGACTGTTGTTACCCTAACTGTTGTTACCCTGACTGTTGTTACCCTGACTGTTATTACCCTAACAGTTGTTACCCTGGCTGTTGTTACCCTAACTGTTGTTACCCTGACTGTTGTTACCCTGACTGTTGTTACCCTGACTGTTGTTACCAGTGGTTGCCCAAGCATTTCTCTTATTTCCTAACTACTCTTGAATTCATCGCATTGTATGTTCAGTAATCTTCTCTGGCATTTGTTTTTATACGCATTAAACTTTCGCTCCAAGTCTTTAGTGGTTCTGTAGCTTGCACTATCGTTTGTTACAATTTCAATCACATTAGAATTGAAAATACGTAACTTGGTTTTAAAACTATACAATTTAGTGTTCCATGTTTTAAAACTATACAATTTAATGTTCCATGCTTTAAAACTATACAATTTAGAGTTTCATGTTTTGTTCAGGCTTCCAGAAGCTGCTGATGCCTCGCCAGTGTGTATTATAATTTCCTTTCTTCTGTGTCTGCTTGACAATCAGAATTAAACGACCCCTTTCCACGACTTCGTGCGTATTAGGCATACAGGGCTAGACCTATATTTTAAAGACCAATTGGCATTTGGTGGGTGATGTGGTCAGTATCACGCTGGCCGCCTTTACTTCCCAGAACTGCTCCTGGTACCTACACAAGGCTGGGCTGATCTGGGAGCCGAGTTCATTTTTGAAGAACAAAAAAAGAAAGTAAGGCTCGGTGAGGACCTGAATCCAAGACATTCAGATCTGCAAGTTAACGTCTAGCCACTACACCACAGCGAAACGGGTGCTTTAATAATATCCTACACCAAACAGGGAAAATCTACAGGTCACGGGACAGTCTAATATTTCAGGTGGTGGTAGATAAGCTGCATGCAGTCGGAGGAGATAGGCTGCACTCTCTCGTGGGACGTAGGTGGGTTGGGGTTAGGGCCAGTTCTAGAAGTTTTAGAGTCGTTAAAAGCATCAGAAAGCCGGGAAACCCGGTCTTACCACCTTCTAAAATGTTGGACTGTCCTGTGATGTCATCTGGGGAAGGATATTAATAAAGCACCCATATTTATAGTCAAACTTTGAAGCTGAATTTAGTAAATCAACTACCATTAGATATGAGATACCGAAAATAAACATCACGCAAAGAGGAGTTCAGGCATCATAAAATTAGTCAACAAATTAGTGAGAAAATATGTGGAAGTTGCCGAGGTGGGATGTTAAAGAACAGTGATCAAAACTCATTGGGCAGATAATAAAGGTAATGATGGTAAATGTTGAATTAGGAATCGAAATCACAGCACTCAGGACACCTCCATAAGCGCCACGTTCCCATCTTCAGCAGCGAGTGAAGAATTAAAATTTAGATTGCACTATTAACTGTCTGATTGTATATCTGTCTCGCCTTTCGCCCAAGTGTAGAGAATTGTCAGATCACCTTGTAACTCCTCGCAGTGCCAGTCTCCTCAAACCGTAATGATCTATCTGTTTCTCGGCACTGTTCACTCGCCCCACGGGGCCTTCACAACTTTCTGCTTGTCATGCATCAGTTTACCACCAAGTGGTGCAGAAGCGGCCAGTCTATCAGCTGCTCATTTCCTGACACACCGGCATAACCTGGAGAAAATATCCAAAGCATGCTAACTACCCGGGACCTTTGATGTGTCATCGTCTAAAGCCAATGATGTGTGCTAAGAAATTCACTGTCACAGAAAATTGGTTTACCGCATCAGAAAAGAAACAAAATTCCGGTTTTTTAATTTTTATTTTAATTTTTAATTATTTTCTAGCTGAAGATTGACTGAAGCATTAATAATGACAAGAAAAGAATGAGTTTACTACATCCATGGGGTCCAAATACACAACACATTATTGGCGACTTGTGTTGCTAGGTTGATTTAGTTTACCTGAATAAGTTTATGATAAACATATAACACAACTTGTTGACTGGTGTGCTTCTTCTTCTTTCTTCGTGTTCACAAGCTATAAACTCTGGCGGAAAGTTCTGGTTGTTCGTCCCCTTGTGGACTCTAGTCCTGTTCTAGAACCTGAGTGTTTCGTGTGTATCCGTTTTATATATCTGAATTATTTGTGTGCAGACTGTTAGTTCCTTGCCTCTTAGACTTTTTAAGTGGAAATCTACATTCCTTGCCCCTTAGGCAGCAATCCAGAATACATTGTGCATTGTTTGGACCTGAAAGAGTCAACATGTCCTGAGGTCCTGAGGACAACCGAAGTACCTCCTAAAAAGAGAATAGTTCGATGAGATAAGAGGTCGGGGACAACAAAGAGAAAAGAATGATGCACAATCTGGCATCATGGCGTGGAGATGATGCACAATCCGGCATCATGGCATGGAGATAATGCACAATCCGGCATCATGGCATGGAGATGATGCACAATCCGGCATCATGGCATAGAGATAATGCACAATCCGGCATCATGACGTGGAGATAATGCACAATCCGGCATCATGACGTGGAGATGATGCACAATCCGGCATCATGACGTGGAGATGATGCACAATCCGGCATCATGACGTGGAGATGATGCACAATCCGGCATCATGACGTGGAGATGATGCACAATCCGGCATCATGACGTGGAGATGATGCACAATCCGGCATCATGACGTGGAGATGACGCACAATCCGGCATCAAGGCATGGAGAGGATGCACAATCCACTATCATGGCATGGAGATGATGCACAATCTGGCATCATGACGTGGAGATGATGCACAATCTGGTATCATGGCATGGAGATGATGTACAATCTGGTATCATGGCATGGAGATGATGCACAATCTGGTATAATGGCATGGAGATTATGCACAATCTGGTATCATGGCATGGAGATGATGCACAATCTGGTATCATGGCATGGAGATGATGCACAATCTGGTATCATGGCATGGAGATTATGCACAAACCGCCATCATGGCATGGAGGTAATGCACAATCCGGTATCATGGCATGGAGAAACATATGAGTCACACATCATTGATTATCATAATGCTGATAACAGACATGATGGCCAAATTAAAACCCTGACTGGCTGTTGGAGTTAGATTCAGTGCTTGTCACTGCTGTCTGTATTTACCGCCTGTTAGGGTGGCGTGGACGGGGAGGCGGGGAGGTAGTGGGGGAAATGGGAGAGGAGGGGGGGGGGGGGTCGTGAGCCTGAGGATTAAAAGACTTATAGCTATTACTGTCGCCACCGACTGTACATGTAAAGATGTGCTTGCGACAGACAAACGTCAGTCACTTTACCAGGGGTTAACTGTTCTCCGGTGCAACAACACATTTTTTTTGTCTCGCAAAATTGCAGATTGTTTTTAAAATGTTGATATTTTTGATGGAGCAACAGGTGCTTCAGAACAGTAGAGCTCATTTGGAAATTAAAAACAGTTTGGAATTTTGCAATTCTTCTTCTTCTTTAGGAAGTAGGTGTACACTTCTCTTATCGACCAGACATTGGCAACTGTTGCTGAGTACATCATAATGAAGTGTTTCCCTATCATCAATAGTCTTTCTCTACATCAGACTTCATCTTGCCCTGTTGCCTTCATGCTCCCCCCCCCCCCCCCCCCCCCCGTCATTTTTCTCTATTTCTGTCCCCATGCTGCTTTCAAACCGTTTCCGTACGGCTCTAATACTTTCATACTTCGAATCCATACTGTTGCCACATTGCTTTAATTGGTTAGTTAGTCTTTCCTCTTGAGCCTAGGGCGGCGCATAGGGCAGAGGTCGTAGCTCTCCGTGTCTGGCGGTTCGTTGCCACCTGTTTTAGGTCTTGGATGTTCATTAGGCAGGTGGTTAAATCTTCCCTGATGAGTGTTTTACGCTTTCATACTTCACCCATATTATTCCCAATGCAACAACGATGCTGCTTTCCTGTTGCTCCCCATACTGCCTTAATGCTGCCACAATGCTGCTTTCATACTGCCCCACATGATTCTGTCCCCAGGCAGGTTATATCCATGAAGCAGACAACGAAAGACATTCTTGTCAAATATCCAAACTGTATGGTGGCCTGGAAAAAACGGCGAGGGAAGGTGCACTTTGAGGAAAAAGCGGCAAAGGCCGACCTCCGCGAATGTGGATATAGATTTTAAAGATGCATTGGCTATGAAAGCACAAGTGGCGCTTGAAAATTGGCTAGAGAAAAGGAGCGTTTAAGGCGTCGCGTAAAGAAAGCGACGTTCTGTGAAGGACCTGCTTGTTGATGATGATGGTATGTGACCAAGTAGATAAACCGTTTGCTTGGTCTTCGGAAAATCTCGGCTTTGCCTTCTGAATTCCTCATCCGATTCCTGAGAAAATCTGTTACCGAAGTTAACGCTTGAAGTTAACGCTTTAGCTACGGAACATGTGCTTTGTATGACACTCTCGGTGCGCGACAGAATGTTCTGCTAACATAAGGTCTACTCATGTGGGATTTTAAACATAAATGATGCAATGAAGCCGATCCTCTTGAATTTAGCGTCAAAGCAGTGGCGAGGCGTCGATGTAACGGTCGTCATCGTCGCTTACACTTTCAATAGCCAAAGAAATATTGTTTTTCCATTTATTATAACTGTTTTCTATTTATTACTGATACTTACAATTTAATACTGATACCTACTATTTTCTCCATAAGGAGGAAAGCAAGTGCACTTATATACCAATTGTCACCATTATTAGGACATCCAAGTATAACTATGAGTGCAAAGAGACAATTTATTAATAGCATATTTATTCCAACATTAAGCTACCAGTTCCAAACATGGACACTATTTAAAGCCCTTATACGCAAAATTACCACCTGCGACATGAGGTGCCTGAGAAAAGCAGCCAACCTAACCATCCGAGATCGAGTGAATAATGAAACTATCAGGCAAATTGTGGGAACAACACCTTGTACTAGATTCATCGACAAACAGCAGATCAAGTGGTTTGGCCATCTCGTTAGAATGCAGCAAGATCAAATACCATCACAAGCACTACATCTCAGAAGATCGACTACAAGAGCAAGAAGACGGCCGCGGAAAACAGGGATCGACAACATTAAAGACACTCTACGCCTTCACGGTATGACAATAGCCAGTGGCAGCCAAAGTGCACTAGATCGCAAATTATTCCGCCCCACGGCGCTTAACGGCAGAAGTGGTTCATGATGATGATGACCTACTATTTATTACTGATACTTACTATTTATTACTGATACTCACTATTTATTACTGATACTTACTATTTATTACTGATACTTACTATTTATTACTGATACTTACAATTTATTACTAATACTTACTATTTATTACAGATACTTACTATTTATTACTGATACTTACTATTTATTACTGATACTTACCATTTATTACTGATACTTACTATTTATTTCTTTGCCGTCTTCGAGGTCGTGAAAGCAAACAATATAATCAGCTTCTCATGGGGACAATTAGTAGAAGTACTTTGGAGTGACTGCTGCTTCGGAGGACTGCGCACGCATGGGTGTGCCCAATGTGCAGTGACGTCGATTGTGAGAACAAAACACAAAATAACATTTTGTAGGAAGTCGGCATTCCGAAACCCAAGTTCAAGGTGTCTCCTTCGTGCCAAAGAACTGCATGGCTGTTGGGTGAACAGTTGTTAACGAAGGCAGTTAGGTCGTTGCAGGGGCGACGCCTGCTCATGGATGTAATGTCCTTAGTCCCTTCCCCAGCTAATAGTGAGGGTAGTGCTGGGGCGACCATTTATTAACCCTCACATAATGCTAAAGGACAAAATGGACGCTAAGCACGGCCATCCTTTTTTTTTTAAGCCGTTGTTAATTTTTTTTTTTTTTACTTCTGCCAGGCGGTGGCCGTCGCATTTTTGCTCCATTTGTAGACTGGAAGCTCAGCTTCTGAGTTGAGTACATGGTGTGACACTGTGAGCTACGTGTGTTTTTCGTTGGCACAGGAGCGGAGCAACTATGGGGTGACCCGTTTGCTATGAAGCTGAAACTAGGATTACCAGATTACCAGATTTATTTCTGATACTTAACATTTATTACTGATACTTACTATTTATTTCTGATACTTACCATTTATTACTGATACTTACTATTTATTACTGATACTTACGGGGTCCTAATGGAGCAATGATGCGCAATACAAGACTCTTAATGTCTATTAGCCTCTCTTGCTCAAGCCTACCTCACCTTCACGTGGTGGACCCTGTTCTTCCCAGCAATCCAGTTGAAGGTTGGGGTCTCAACCCCCAGCGGGAAACTGGATGGGACAACAAACGAGGTAAAGGCGAAAGACGAATGGATGAGCCTTCTCTCCTCGAGTATGATCACAGTCTACCCTAGTAAAACAAGGTGCTGAAGTCGGAGGCAACCAGCCAAGAGGCGCACCACAGCAATCAGGATGCCACGCATACACGATATGGAAATATGTCTATATCAGCAAAACGTTATGGTGCTCGCCCTGTGATGGACTCTCAGGCAGGAGCAGTGCCGGGCCCTCTGCCTCGAAGAGGCCCAACCCAAATTACTGGAGGTCCTTCTCAAATGTCCTGTGGAGCCAGGGGACGTGAGAATAGAGCATCTGGCCGAACTAAGAAAGGAGTCAAATTAATGCACTGGAATGCAGAGGGGATTAAAAATAAAAAGCTAGAGTTAGAAAATATTCTAAATGAGGAACAGATTCATATATGCTGTCTACAGGAAACCCACCTCACTGAAGACACAGTCTTCAAAATCAGAGGTTATCAGTGCTTCCGATCAGACCGGAAAGGCAGGAAAAAGGGTGGAATATTGACTCTTGTGAGGAACAATATCACTGCTAGCCAGACTAAAGTATTTATGGAGGGAGCAGAATATCAGATTCTGAAACTACAAACTGGAAATGCAGACTTCTACCTGATCAATTATTACTGCCCAAATGATCGTCCCCAGGCTTTAGACACAATCTCAGTGGAAGAAAAGATGATTCTATGTGGAGATTTTAACAGCCACTCACAAAGCTGGGGATATGACCATATAGACCAGAGAGGAGAGAAACTGGAGGAGTGGCAGGATGAGAACAGATTTGTTCTTATTAATAGGCCAACTGATCCCCCACATTCTACTCGAGGTCGTGGCACACCACTACTACCCCCAGACCTAGCATTTCACTCTCCAGATCTGGAATGGAACATTAAACGAGTTGTTGGAAATCAACTGGGAGGCAGTGACCATCGACCGGTCTTCCTGAATGTAGAAAATGAGAAGGTCAGAGAAACTAGTACGCTGCCAAGGTGGGAACTACAAGAAGGCTGACTGGACAATGTTCAAACACCGTACCAGTATACTGCTTGGAAATCTCAGCGTAGACCAGGATATAAACAAAGTAGTTAAAGAATTTAACAAATGCGTACTAAAGGCAGCAGGAGAATCAATACCAAGAGGTGCCCGTAAGCATTATAAGCCATACTGGAGTAATGAGCTAGAAAATTTACATAACGAAGTAGAAACATCCAGAAAGATAGCAGAGACCAGGCCAAACCAAGAACATCACAATAACTACCAGCATGCAAAAGCAAAATTTGTAAGGGCAAAGCTGCAGGTTAGAAGGGAAAGCTGGCAGGAGAAAACAAGGTCGCTGAACTTTGAAAAAGACACAAGAAAGTTATGGAAGCTGTGTGAAACAAATTAATGATGAAGACACAGGGTGGAACTCAAAGATCACGCTGCAGAAAGATGGAAACATGGTCACAGGAAAAGAGGCAGCCAACCTATTTGCTGACACTTTTGCTTTAGATAACGACATTGAAATCAGTTCAGAGAAAAAAAACACGAAATTCAAGAAAAGACACAATTTAGAAGTCAGAAAGAAATAACATCAGAGGCGCTAGAGGTGCCAATTACACTTAATGAACTGGAGTTGGCCATTTCAAAGCTGAAAATGCTGAAGTCACCAGGAGCAGATGGTATATCAAACGAAATGATCAGAAACTTAGGAAAAGTAGCCAAAACAAAGCTTTTACAGATATTTAATGCTTGTTGGGCAACAGGGAATGTTCCACAGATCTGGAGAGAGGCAATTATGATACCCCTCATAAAGCCTGGGAAAGACAGTTCTAATGCTTCCAACTACAGACCAATCAGCCTCACAAGTTGTCTCTGTAAAACAATGGAGCGCATCACCAACCTCAGACTACAGTGGTACATTGAAAGTGAAAACATCATTACACCACAGCAGGCGGGCTTTAGAAAGTTCATTCTACGGAAGACCAGACACATACCTCTCCCAAGAAATAGAGGATGCTTTTCAAGATAAGAAACTGGTACTCGCGGCATGGATAGATTTAAGGAAAGCTTTTGATAAGGTTTGGAAGGAGGGGCTTTGAAGAAAATTGAGAAACTATAACAAATAAATGGAAAAATGTACAATTGGATTAAAGCATATCTACATAACAGAAGAGCCCGGG
The DNA here is from genome assembly GCA_905116865.2 of Candidula unifasciata. Lineage (NCBI taxonomy): Eukaryota > Metazoa > Mollusca > Gastropoda > Stylommatophora > Geomitridae > Candidula > Candidula unifasciata. Next base: position 38,179 of record CAJHNH020001051.1, read on the forward strand.
TACAGGTAGATGGTTTTAAAAGTAAAAAAAGTTCTACTGCGACAAGGCGTCCCTCAAGGTGGTGTCCTGTCGCCCACACTTTCCTTTTATTTATCAACGATCTGGTTGCCGAGATACCAAATGGAATCAAAATGGCAATGTACGCCGACGACCTGGTACTGTGGTGCACCAATGAACATGCAACGATAGCCACAAAAACACTACAGCGGGCTACAAATGCACTTGAGGCATGGGCCAATAGATGGTGTGTCAGCATCAACACAGACAAATGTAGCACCACACTATTCACCCTCTCCCCAAAGCAAAAAGCTGGCACCATCAAAATAAACGAAATACCCCTGAGAGATGATAAAGAGCCCACATACCTTTGATGACAGGTTGACATGGAGAAAACATATCAACAAGGCAGCAACCAAAGCCAGGAGGAAGACAGCAATACTAAGAAAACTAAGTGGAACCACATGGGGAGCAGATGGGAAAATACTCAATAAAGTATACAAGCAGAGCATACTTCCACACTTGGAATATGGGTCAACTGCATGGTGTTCAGCATCTAGTACCACATTGAAAGGAGTTAGACAAAGTGCAAAATCAAGCGCTTCAGAGTCATCACAGGAGGGATTAAATCAACCCCCATATTAGAAATGGAGAAAGCTGGGAAAACACAGGCACTGAGAGAACGCAGAGATACAAAGTTGCAAATACAAGCTGAAAAGTTCCTCAGTATGCCAGATCACTCCGATGGAAAATAGATTTAAGAACCTAGCCTTGGGACGGTTTAAAAAAGAAGCAGCTTTATACACCAAGCAAAAAGAATATGTAGACAAACTCCTGACCTTCCAGAAATTGGCTGCCCACTAAAAAGTATTCCGGAACAAACCCCATGGAGAGAAAAATGTAAACTAACGGTACAAATCCAGACAAATGTGAAAGGGATATTTTGACAAGAAAGAGCAAGATAGTGTACAACGCAAAATGGCCACCTCAGTCCAGTAATATTGATGAAGAATACCCACAAGAACAATGGGGTCAGAGTCTATACAGATGGGGTCCGCAGAAAAGTGCAGTTAGAAATGGTGGTGCTGGAGTGTACATCGAATTCCCAGATGGTACTAGGGATAAGTCCAGCGTACCAACCGGGAAGTACTGCCATAACTACGATGCAGAAACCCAGGCTATTAAGATAGCTACAGAGAAACTGCTAAATACCAACCTTGGCTCACAGTATGTGGTAATGCTTACAGATGCTAAATCAGTACTTGAAGCCTTACTATTTATTACTGATACTTACTATTTATTACTGATACTTACTATTTATTACTGATACTTACTATTTATTACTGCTACGCCACTCGGTTTATGTCTCAAACATAGCCAGAAAAAAACCGCTCGCTGCATGCTTACGTCATTCATACAGAAACTGTAACGTGTGAAAGCTGCCAGTTACTAGTACTACAATTCTAGATGCGCACGCATATTCTCAACAGCGAAGCGACGGTGTGGAAAATATCTCTCCAGTGTAATTGTTACCTGCTAACGCTTTAGACTTGTGAATTGATCACACCTCTCCACTGTGTCAAAAAACCTAGATTCTCTTTTCGTGTAATCATATGGCGTGTTTATACTTTGTGTGATTTCATTATTTAGTTTATGTTTATTATTATTATTCCGTGACTAGACATGTGCGCGCCCATCATCCGTATTTCTGTCCCCACATGCCCCTCAGCACCCAATTTCATATGTAGTCATTTTAGTTGTTCGATACTGGAGACAGAAAATTTTTGCAGATATGCCGTTGATAAATATGCAGTAGCTCTTAACTATAAACCATCTGTTTTTTCAAGGACTATCATTTAACTGAACGTTTACTCTCGCCGTAATTTACTATAACTTTCTAAACACGTCTTCGATAAAATCAGTACCATTATGTAATATTCACATAGACTACAAAAGCACTGGATATACACTGATACATATTGCAGGGGCGGCAAACACAAAGAAAGCAAAAAAGAGAGGGGGTGGGGGGCACTCAGACCCCCTTAACAATTTTCTAGGAGCAGGGGCAACAGAGGACCTAAGCTTTGCTTATGTGGCAATAACATAATTATTATAAGTATAAGTAATATTATTATAATAGTTATTATGCGGTGAATGGCAAATAAATGTAATAATATGTTAAACTAATAAGAAAGGTACAAAGAATCACTTTTTTTTTTTTAAAGAAAGACGGGAAAACTAATATACAAGGGCACTCAACCCCCTTGCACATTATCTGATGGGAAAGGGGCACCAGCTCTCAAGCTACCTCATCCTTGATGTAAAGTATCATTGTACAGAGGCCTACAGTCGAGTCCATCGATCGATCGGGTTGTCTCCTCCAAGCAGCTCCCCAAACGTTTACCACACCATCCTGAGACTTTTAAACCTCGCTCTGGATGACAGACCAACAAGACAAAATAATTAAGCCACTCGTAACCAAGCGAGCCGCCGTTGTCTAGCGGCTAGATGCACGCCTGTGGATCGGAAGGTCGTGGGTTCGGTTCTTGACGGGGGCCGGACTTTTTTCAGAAATGACCTTGGCTCCCAGGTCGACCTATTTTTGAGTGGGTACCAGGTAAGTCCTGGGAAGTAAAGGCGACTGGCGTGATGCTGACCACATCACCCAAAAAGTGCCGCTTGGTGCATAAAATATAAGTCTAACCATATACATCCAATACGCTCGACAGGCGTGGAACAAGGCCCTTTACTTTTACCACTAACCAGGAATATGTGCAGTCTTGTGTGGGTAAGACAATATATTCAAGAACATCCAATGCTACAGTGTGTCAAATGTCAGGAATTCTTACCGTGAGAAAAAATCAGCACAACATAACAGCAGACTTGGAGATAAGATAACCGGGAAAATCTATATATCGACCGACGAATGAATTGTAGACAATCGCGTGAGCACTTAAGCCAACTTATTGCTCAACCACGCTTTCCTCGCGGCGACGATAATTCACACATGACAAAAAATAAATTATTGGAAATTTATGAATATAAAAATTTAAAAGGCAGATGTGCAGCCACACTGGTAATTTATGATGGAAAGGTCACCGCCCGCTTCAGTGCTGTATAACAAACTGGCAAATAGATTTCTAGAGAGTAAGGGGGAAAATGACTTTTTGTCAAATTCAGGTCACAACCCGTGATTTTTCCTTGCTATTATGACATGTTCTTTGGTTATTTATAAAATTCGGTATTTCCAACTCATTTTTCCCTCCTCTTTTCAATTGTGTGTTTTTTTTTTTTTTTTTAGTTCTCGGTGTTTGCCTACTAATATTCGGGTGTTTTATCAGGAGAAATCATCATTTTAATGTACCCGGCTCGTCTCATCTCTTGGGTTAGCTTTCCGGATATTTATCTCCTTGCCTTCCACTTGCTCTTCTCCAGACTTTACCTTTTACCTTGATACCCAAAACTCTGGCTGTCGACGCCAAATTTCTCAGGAAGGTTTACGATCTTCGTCTCTCTCAAGAAGTACTGCGCAGTTTCTAATTGCAATGATTCAGACAGCCCTCTCTAGGTGCTTGAGTGCCGCTCCAAGCCACTAGTTTTGGTGCAATTGACATTTCTTAGTTAACATGATTGACACAAAGAAACCAGACCACAATTATAACCGATACTGCTCTCAGTAAGTTGAACGTGTTCGCTATGGAATGGATTTTCCTTGCACGCTTCTTAAAAACCACATCTCTCTTGCGAGTAAACGTTTCTCAGCTTGTCTGCTTTTTTCATATCTCTCCTCCATATAGTAACAAAGATTCTGTATAATGATTTCACGATGCATACAATTTTTCAGCAGTAATCTATTTTCAAAACATAATTTAGTGATAACTAAAGATAAAGTTGAAGTCGAAATAATCGACTTCACTGCACCGGCTTTTATCCCATATTGGTCAGTCTCTCTGCTCAGAACGGCTAGCCGTCTACCGAGAGCGTCCCACAGAGCATGTACCTCGTAGCCTCGGCGACGATCCACAGGTATCTCTGTAAAAATTGTAGTGGTGAACAGAACGGTACAGCCGTAAAACGAACTCACGACCTTTAGAGCGCGAGGCAAACGGCTTGACTACTTGGCTACAGACCCTCAGTGCTAGCTGCGCAAGTATATTCTCAACAGCAAAGCGACGATGTGGAAAATGTCGTCTCTCCAGTGTAATCGTGACCTGCTAAGCAGGAAACTTGTCTACAGTACCTGCAAGCCAGGTAAACATTTTTATATCATGCATTTCTCCCGTGGTAACATATGGATGTGAGTCAGGGACTCATACTCAATCATG
>CAJHNH020001051.1:50000-77500 GCA_905116865.2 Candidula unifasciata
AGAATGGTACAATGGTTAGTGACCAGGGCAACAGGCCGACACCCCACACTCAGAAGACAGACAAGACGGACATACGCTCAGGCTGCTACTGTTACCACTGGAATTGTAAATCTTCATTGGCTGCTGAATATTTGGACGGGGAAGCTATAGGAATATCATGAGGGCTGTGATGTAGGTTACTCAGCTGAACTGAATGTTCAGACGGACATAATAAAACCACTTAGCGCTGCAACGACAATAACGTTAACGTAGAACACGACAGTATGTCCTAAGAGACAGAGGGCATGACAATAGATTTAGAGGAATTATGAAGAGATCTGACAGATAATTAGCAGACTTTGTTACAGTCTGTCCACCAGGGATCACAACTCTCGTTTGGCACGATATTACGACTGTAACGAGAATTAAGCACGGGACAGATCTAGATTATTCCGGATGGAGGACATATTAATGTGAGATGTCTGCGAGTTTATAAGATGACAGGAGAGGCAGTTGAAGATGTTAATACACAGACAAGACGTGCACTTGAAAATCTGTGTCAACTCTAATTCCATCAATACCAAGTGGATTACTGTACGTTTATTACTGTCTGTTGTGAAATAGATTGCGATTTCACACCGCCGTATATACCATTTCACCATCTAACAAGTGTCTAGGGTTTATGATCAACTGAGGTCATTCCTTGCTTGGTCTAGCACTAGTTAGGTCTCTGAGAAACCAGTAAATGCTAAATGAAAATGTCATAAATCACTTAAAGTATGGTTCACTAGTGCCTTCAGTCTTCTTTAATATGGACGAACCCATGACGATGATGAATCGGTGATGTAAGATGAACAAGTAGTCTCTCGATGGCTCTAATTCAACTAATGGATCACTCAGTCAATAAATAAGAGCTCAAAGTCCGAACAGTTCTCAGTAAACCACATGGAGACTGTAACTTACAAAGTTCGCAACCGAAACCCAAGTACGATTCAATAACGCTCTGCTTGCTCACTACACCAGCACAAAGTCCAAACAGACCCCAGTCAACCCCTTGAAGACTGTAACCCATAACCCACAAGGTTGGCACCAAGAATTGACATCACAGCACTCGGAGTATTTTTATGCGTCTCCGTCCTCATCTCCAGCAGCCAGCGCAGAGATCCAATACTGATGGTGCTGGTCACAATCTGGATATATGTCCGTCTTGTCTTTCCTGCGAACGTAGTGAACCTTACAGGCCCTCTGGTTACACCCAGGTGTCCCACTCTCTCCAGGCAAAAAAAAAGGAAGTACGATTCAAGAATGCTCTGCTTGCACCCTAGACGGGCCAAAAATCAGACACAGTTCTCCCCAGTCTCCACAACTGGACAGAACACAATATATATTTGCACACAACTGGACAGATCACAATACATCTTTACACACAACTGGACAGAACATAATACATCTTTGCACACAACTGGGCAGAACACAATCCATCCTTGCACACAACTGGGCAGAACACAATACATCTGTGCACACAACTGGACAGAACACAATATATATTTGCACACAACTGGACAGATCACAATACATCTTTACACACAACTGGACAGAACATAATACATCTTTGCACACAACTGGGCAGAACACAATCCATCTTTGCACACAACTGGGCAGAACACAATACATCTGTGCACACAACTGGACAGAACACAATATATATTTGCACACAACTGGGCAGAACACAATACATCTGTGCACACAACTGGACAGAACACAATATATATTTGCACACAACTGGGCAGAACACAATACATCTTTGCACACAACTGGACAGAACACAATACATCTTTGCACACTACTGGACAGAAGACAATACCCCTTTGCACACAACGGGGCAGAAATAATACATCTTTGAACACAACTGGACAGAACACAATACATCTTTGCACTCTATTCCCCAATGGCTGCTTCGGGCATCTCTTGCCCAATCGCGCAGAATCCATCTTTCACTGATGGTCGTGACCATCCGCTGATCATTCTCTATTCCAGAGAGAGCGCCATCAGAGAGCTTTCGGTAGTTGCACCAAAATGGTGAAAAGAAACCAAAATTCTGTCTGATACCTTGTCAGACCTGGAAGTATCCTCTGACACTTACCCATCACCACCTCACACAGGTTCAACACACAGTTACCGCCAAGTTAACAAGCGTGACACATAGATGCATCAATGCTGACCCTACCACACATAAGCCAATTACTACCCCGTCCTTCGATGAATATCTAGACTTAAACATGCCACTTGCGGCCCTCTGCAAGCACACCAGCGACCCTCACAAAGAAAATATTCTGCAATAATTGTTTTAAACGACTCTCATTAGTTGTCGTATGTGACCCTCATAGCAACATTTTACCCCTAGGCCTATGGCCCTCCGGCGACTGTCGCTTTGACATGATTTTTTTTAGAGGACGTTGCTGAAATACCCCAGCATTTTATGACGGTTTGTGATTTCACTTGGCAATTTTACGTTCAGCAGTTTGCCATTGCCCCTGCGCGGTCGGCTCTTGATACCACTTTTAAAACTAACACAAGGCGGTCTGCGCCAGATCGGTCGCAGCTGGGATCGAACCCGGCGTTAAGGAATTACGAAGCATCTGAGCCACAGATAGCACTCTTATAAAAACTATATAGGAGCGAAATAATGAAGGCAAGCAAACAAAAGACAGACACCGTTACAATTGGGTGATAACATAAAGAGATGGCCGAATAAGAGTCGAAGAAGTTTACATCCAGGATGACAGACAGAGGGTGTTGGAGATATATTACAGCCAATCTTTAATGTGGAGACTGCAGGTGATGACAGATACTTTGTATATACTTCTTAATTGCTTCTGTTCCATTGTTCTATTAGTTTAATAATTTTATCCAGGTTCTTACCTTAACTAGTTATCCTATAATTCTATTAAATTGACTTCTTCAAATGTATCTCGTCAAGTGCATACTACAGTAACAATTGATTAAAATGAAGAAAATAGCATTGGAGATACAGCGAAATATGCCAGGCAATAAATTGTGCAGTCTATTGTGTGTGTCTTCTTTGTTCAAATTCACATCGGGGAAACACTGCTTTGATGTCCTTCAAATGTGGCCGCATCTGTGGTTTAGGCTCTGTGAACGCGCTTCTTAACAGTTACCCTGCTCGGTCGATTTGACAGCAAACCGCATTGCTTTGATTTCGACAAAGGTATCTGGAGCCAATAGTTAAGAAAAATAATGGTCAATTACTGAACATAAAATTGCCTAGAAGAAGAAAAGAAAAAGAAAAAAAAATAAATACAACCGTGATTCGATTCAATTTTCGGAAATCTATGCAGATCCGAAGGCTTCCATCTTTTTTTCGGACAACTACTATTGGAAAAGCATAGGGTGATGTCGACGGTTCAATTATACCCCACTTAATCATGTTATCGATTTCCTTATCCACGGCATCCCGATAATGAAAAGGTATAACATATGGTTTCATTTTGATGGGTTTATGATCTAATAATTCAATGGAATGCACTGCTTCTGTCGTTCTACACGGCATGTCAGATAAAATTTTCTCATCATGTAGTTCGGAGATGTTCTCATTTTCTCAAGAAAGGAAACCGAAGTCAGTTGAGGAGATGACAACATTGGGAGAACAGTATGTCACCGCACATCCTGGTAAACCATTACACAACCCAAGGTTCGATGACATACTCCCAGCTGCATCCAGTATTAGGGTGCACCACAACGCCTCGTCAAATCGGCCCGGGTGGAACAAATACAATATTAGGCAGGGGCGCTATCGCAGCCACAGCGAACAGAGACAACCACCCCATAGAGATCAAACGTCCAAAAAGCAGGGTGAACATTATCAACCCCGTTCATCTGCTTGTTCAATCTGTTTTTCGTGGAGACACATAAGTCCCGATTGTCCCCGCAAGCGACACAGGAAAGATGATGATGATGGTCCATCATCACGAGGTAGGTTTCAACGCAACACAGGTCCTATAAGGTGCTATGTCTGCCGGGGTTTCCATAAACGTTCTGATTGTCCAAGGGTTGTGAACAGTCATGCTAATTCCGCGCAAACAGTAAACGCAGCGATGTCACAAAAAGTGACAAATGTAGCGGACGGTCAGGTTCGAATCCAATCCGAAATTGTTTACCCAGCGTTGTCCGCTGTACCACTGGAGGCTGGTTTACCTTTGCATAATGGTTATGTTGGAAACATAAAATCTAAGGTATTACGTGATACGGGCGCCAATGTGATAGGAGTGGCTAGATACCTAATCCCCAAATCGGCATACTTAGGTCGGTATTGCAAGTGTCGTACTTTTGGTGGTCGTCTAGAAAGATTTCCTTTAGCAAAAGTCTATTTAAATAACCCGTATTTTGAAGGTGTTGCCGAAGTGTGTGTTTTGGAGAGACCGTCAGCAGACGTACTTCTAGGATCAGTTCCAGGAGCAAAGATGCCCTCGCGGGAGGAAATCGAACGCTGGTATAAGGAAAATGAGGGTGTGACTGAAGTTAATGCTACAGTTACACGCGCTCAACAGAGAGTAAGTAACGAGGAAGCCACACCTGCGTTACAGTCAGCTACTTTGAACGAAAACCAAATAGCTATCACATGTGGGATAGCTAGCGAAGAAGCACTAAAGAATGAACCAGAACGACCAAAAGAGCTTAGAAACGAACCACACGCACAGAAAACAGTTTTGCGATACAACAACGGGCTGATCCTACCCTCACTAAATGCTTTTCTAGGGCAGAAGTAACCGGTGTTAGAACATGTAAGCAAGGTACATGGCATTTTTATGTGAAGAATGGAATTTTAATGAGATATTTTAAATCACCTGTTATACAATGTAAACAATTAGTCGTTCCTGTATGTTACAGAACCGATGTTTCCTGCAGCTTGCTTAATTTTATTTTGCTCTTGAGTCCTAGCCGTCTAGTTTAGCCCCATTTCCCGCCGCGTGAGCTGCGTGAGAGATACTCTCGGCGGTTGCGGAAGAGTCACGGGAAGTTCGCAATTCGGCGGTGGCTTTATAGTCCCCGGTAGTGCGCAATTGACACGTGACTGAGGCCCTGTTACGGTGCAGTTTCCGCCTCTATAATTTAGAACCGTTATTCGGAGGATAGCCGAACTTTCATGCATTAGTAGAGTTAATAAGAGAACGAACACACTTAGTTTTTAACGAGTCACTATGTGGAACGCACCCCTGTCTTATATTCGGAGTTTCAAAATACTCTTCTTCTTCTTCTTCTTCTTCTTCTTCTTCTTCTTCTTCTTCTTCTTCTTCTTCTTCTTCTTCTTCTTCTTCTTCTTCTTCTTCTTCTTCTTCTTCTTCTTCTTCTTCTTCTTCTTCTTCTTCTTCTTCTTCTTCTTCTTCTTCTTCTTCTTCTTCTTCTTCTTCTTCTTCTTCTTCTTCTTCTTCTTCTTCTTCTTCTTCTTTTTCTTCTCCTCCTCCTCCTGTTTCTTTTTTTTTTTTTTTGGAGGTGGGAGGTGGGTCTTTTTTCACCATTAAAAGAGCTTTTGACACTGTGTGTGGCGGTTCACATCTAGGCTGTAATATCTGATCAATTCCACCCAACACACACAATGTCAGCAACACCTAATAAGTTGCCTTTTACGACATTCTTGTTGAGAGGCACGAGATCAACTCTTTCTCTCTCCAACATGTGGCCACGTGACAGTGAGATTAGAAAGGAAGAAGGAAAAATTAGGTTGGGAGGGGGAGGAGGGGAATGTTAGAAGAAAGTTTTGGGTAGTTCGAGACGGGATTTTTGTTTGTCAGGTATGCTCGCCCAAGGACGTAGAGTCTGGTGAAGTATGTGTGCAAGTTCCAACAGAGTCCTGCATTTCCATTTGAGGATGCGTCAGATCCTCAGACAACAGAAAACCTGTAGCTGTGTAGGCAAAATTTCGAATCTTTCAAAATTCTTCCAAAGGGGATGCAGACATGACTGTGTGTATGGGTGCGCGTGTGTGAGTGTGTGTGTGAGTGTGTGTGTGTGTGTGCGTGTGTGCGTGTGAGTGTGTGCGCGCGCGTGTTTGAATGTTGCCCCTGCAAGCAAAACACTCCGTATTTAATTGTGACTACTTCAACTGTACAAGTTTATGCTGCAACACTGTCTGGGAATGAAAGAGTTAAACGACCTGCTTACCAAGGAACATTCTAGAACTGGAGATAAGGAGCTTCAGACGATCTTGTGAGTGACATGTTAGGTCATATCTAGGAATATCAGAATGGAACTAATCGATGTTGAAAGCAACGTAAAGACCTCTCCAAATAGGAGTGAATAGATAAACTACACTGGGGGTTTCAGGCTTCAAGATAGCTCGCATTTTTCTGAAACTATTCGCTTTCTTTACCAGTCTCAAGTTCCGTTTTTCTGAAACTATTCGCTTTCTTGACCAATTCCAAGCGCCATTTTTCTGAAACTGTTCGCTTTCTTGACCAATGTTAAACTCCATTTTTCTGAAACTATTCGTTTTCTTGACCAATCTCAAGCTCCGTTTTTCTTAGACTTTTTGCTTTTTTTGACCAGTCTCAAGTCCCATTTTTCTGAAACGGTTTGCTTTCTAGACAATCCATAAGCAAGAGGGCAAGGTCAAGATGTGCTGTACGCTCATCTGGAAGGTTCTGGTGGCAAACCACCTTTGATAATAAGCTCTGTCGTTATTAAATTCTATAGAAGGACTTTCTCTCTCTTCTCTCCCCCTCTTTTTTCCCATTCGATCTCTCTTTATCTCTTTTTCTATGTCTGCCTCTTTTTCTATCTCTCTTTCTATACCTCTGTATATCTCTATCTATGTCTGTCTGTCTATACCTATATATGTATACACACATTTATACTCACACTCTCTCTCTCACTCTCTCTCTCTCTCTCTCTCTCTCTCTCTCTCTCTCTCTCTCTCTCTGTATATAGCTAGCTATCTATTAATCTCTCTTTGTGTCTCGCTATCTCTCTCTACCTCTCTCTTTTTTCTCTCTCTCTCCCTTCCTCTGTCTTCCTGCTCTATACCCTCAGTGGGTGTGTGGGTGCGAGCGCGCGCGCGCGTGTATGTGTTCTTTATATAATTGAATGTTGACTTTGTATAAATTATACTTCTGTCGGCGTCTGTAGCTTCGTAATGCTGGGTTGCTGGGTTCGAACCTTGAGTTGGTCTCGACAGTGGTATAAAGCCGACCGTTGACCAAGCAATGGCAAACTACTGTCTAGGGAAGCAAAAACAGCCCACAAATGCTGGGGTTGGTTCTGAGTTATGAGTTATGAGTTGGACTATCTTCACAGAACTACGGATACATCCATAGGGGCTCAGATTCCCAACTCAAGATATTCATCAGCGTCGCGCGATTAATATTCCCAGTCCTGTGCTGTCTGAGAAGACTTCGTGTGCGTCCGGTGTGCTTCTCATGCTTGGCTGTGCCGATCTTTACTCAGATGTCTTGTATACTTAGCAGTGATGTGGACACGCTGCTGCCAAAAATCATCGGAATGTCCTATCTAGACATTGACAATGTCTGCGTTATCAATGGGCCGGCTATCTTAAATTAATGCGGCACCTGCCAGTCTATCAGCTCTTTCCTTACCAATAACACCTGCATACCCTGGGAGAAATATGAAGGTCAGATTTGATCCAGGACAGTTTTTTAGGTGTGCCCCTGCGGACCCCTCGATATTCAAGTGTCCTGTTGTTGTTTTTTTTAATTTGATCATTAGCTAAATAATTTAACACACAATTATAGTGCTATCTGTAGAGCTTAATAAATTTCAGTTTAGATACGTTTAACGCTTGAAATATGTCGATGAGATTTTTTTATCGTCCATTGCTTTTGTCTTTTAAAGTGCTGTTAAAGAACATGTTGTTTCATTTATTTCTTTGCGACAATGGCTTGTGATGTAATACCATTGACGAAGATTTATTAACCCTTTCACTTTGCTGGAGTGTCCCGTTTCCAGCTTACAATATCATGGTTATCATAGCCAAGAGATAGGATGTGAGTCAGGTTAATAATGTTGCATTTAGCCCTATCTGTTTCAGAAATAATTGGCACCAAATGAGACAAGAGTACATTACAATCTTTGGACTTTTCGCGAAAACAAAAATTCATATAGTGCGTTGAGAAAGCAGGAAAGTTGGAGATGAAGAAAGGCACGTGAATTCCAAGAAAGAAGCTGTTCATCAGTTTAAAAACATGGCGTTGAGCACTGTCTGTGTCAGAAAGGATCAGCACAACACGAGCCAAGACTACACTTGTCACACAGGAAAATCCTGTAGAATTGTGACAGCAAGGAAGTTGGAGCAACAACAACAAAAAAATGAGGCATCAACGTCAAGAGAAAAGATATCAGTGAGGTTAAGACTATAGCACTGAGCCCCGTGGGTGTCAAAAATAAATGGCACTAAAACGAGACAAGAGGATAACAACAATCTTTGGGCTTGTGAAAAAGAATAATGGAAATCATGAAGTGCTTGAGACAACAGGGAAGTTGAAGAGAAAGAGAGGCAGGATAGAGAAAATTTAGTGGTTATAATATTATGGCACTGAGCACCACCTGTGTCAGAAATAATTGGCACTAAGACAAGAGTACGCCTACAATCTTTGGGCTTGTGAAAAAGAATAATGGAAATCATGAAGTTCTTGTGACAACAGGGAAGTTGAAGAGAAAGAGAGGCAGGATAGAGAAAATTTAGTGGTTATAATACTATGGCACTGAGCACCATCTGTGTCAGAAATAATTGGCACTAAGACAAGAGTACGCCTACAATCTTTGGGCTTGTGAAAAAGAATAATGGAAATCATGAAGTGCTTGAGACAACAGGGAAGTTGAAGAGAAAGAGAGGCAGGATAGAGAAAATTTAGTGGTTATAATATTATGGCACTGAGCACCATCTGTGTCAGAAATAATTGGCACTAAGACAAGAGTACGCCTACAATCTTTGGGCTTGTGAAAAAAAAAAAAAAAACAGACACACACTAAACAAAGGGAAATCATGTAGCGCTTTGAGACAACGGGAAGTTGGAGAGGCAAGACAATCTTAGTCGTTATAATACTAAGGCATTAAGCACCATCTGTGTCAGAAATGATTGGCACTACAGTAGGCAGAAAACTGTGACCAGACATGAAGATCAAAGTCGTGTGCAGAACGAACACAAACATAGCTATCGAAGCAGCTGCAAAACTTGTTTCCACTGAAGAGCTTCAGCAGATATCGTACTTTTCAGTGTCTTAAGCTGACACATGATTGATGGAATCTGCATTGTGCATCGACTTATCAATTTTCTCATATCTTTCTCGGCTGCGAGGGGAAGTTTGTGAGCTTAATTATTGCAGGATCGAAGCCAAAGAAATAAAGCTGATTGTTGCATATCGTGATGGCTAGAGCTGTGTTTATTGATCATACAAAAGAGTACTGGCACGTCTACTGAATCCTTAACGCGCCATTCGACATTGTCTAGTCAATTTCAAGAAACGGTATCTGCAAAGATTCTGGTATTCACTCACCTGCGAAATCGTTTTCACCGCCTTTGCCCTTTAGAAGTTATTGATCATAATTGAACTATAATTGTTTCTCCGCTGTTTTCAATTTCTGTTCCTTTGAATGTTATCGATAAATTGGCAATGTATTTACCACCTGGAGATTTAGTTTGCATTTCTTTATGTATTAAAATGTTGCGTGCCGCGGAGGTTAGAAGCTCCTCTGGAGGTTTAGAGGTTCGTATCTTTATCGGCTTGGGGTTTTATCATTCATATTAGGTCTCCATGCTTACAACGGGTAACAGGCAGTACCTTGAAAAGTTGATGTTGACTACATCTGACAAATGCACGAATAAGGTAGAACAGAATTATATATATACATATATATGCCCGACACTCTAGCTAAGTTAGTGAAAGCAGCTGCACAAACTACTTGTGCTCCCAGCTTACGCTCGGCGGTTGGTAGAAAAGAAACATATTTTCCAGATTTACGGTATCTATCACATAATCAAGGCCTACACACGCATACACACACACACACACACACACACACAATATATATATATATATATATATATATATATATATATATATATATATATATAGAGAGAGAGAGAGAGAGAGAGAGAGAGAGAGAGAGAGAGAGAGGTATAGCAATGGATCGTTTTGTTTCGTTTATTTTGCTATACATTTTCGTCGGTAACTATAGGCGCGATTGCGACCCGAAAATTTGAAAATCAGTTGTCTGTTATTGAGAAATTATTTTTCTGTGCTCTTTACGTGAAAGATAAAATCGAAAAAGTTATTAGGAGTTATTGGAGAGATGCCAGGCTTTGACCTGAGATGGTTTTGACGCGTATAAAAAAAAAATCGATTTTTTTTTTTTGGCAGCACGCAGTGAATTAACTGTAAGTAATTTCGTAAATATCTTTTTAATTAGCCAGATTACCGCAATGTGTAGTGTATTTTTGAATTCTGCGTTAATTTTTATATAAGTGTGGGAAATTTCACAAAGATTGGCAATACAGCACATGTTTAAAAATATTGTTTAGTGGCATCACTGTTTTCGCTTCAAATCCAATGACGGTAAGTAATTTCGTAAATATCTTCCTAATTAGCCAGATTAAAGCAATGTGTGGTGTATTTTTGAAAACTGCGTTAATTTTTATATAAGTGTGGGAAATTTCACAAAGATTTGCAATACAGCACATGTTTAAAAAAAAATTGTTTAGTAGCATAACTGTTTTCGCTTCAAATCCAATATGTTTGCACTAGGAGACGGTTTTTGCCGCTTTATAATTAACTTAAAATAATTATTAAATTACCTAACGTTATTTTAATCGTTTTTTTTTAAATCCACAACCATTGTAGCATTTGTTCATGCATCTGTCATTATTTAGAGCCCTTCGTATTCTCGGTTGGAGATATTTTTGCCTGATCACCCCCAAATCCCAATAATTAATTTAGGCCATCACTGGTAAGATGATTCTTTGGTGATGATTCTTTGGTAATTAACTTAGGATGCTTAGTAAATTGACAATGTTATGTGAGTTACTTTTTAAACATCCACAAACATTGTACCATTTGTTCATGTGTTTGTCATTATTTAGAGTTTACAGAATTTTATGTTGGAGATATTTTTACCTGCCCATATCTTGATCACGAATTTCACAAAATTCAACATTTTTTTTTGGGGGGGGGGGGGGGATGTCGTACGAGTTAATTAATTGGGAGCATCTTTCTAAGTCAGAGTGCACCTGTCTGAGAGTTACAGAACCAACAGTCTGCATGCAAATGAGTCTTAACTGTAAAACGGATGCGCAGACAACAATCAGGTCCTGTCAACAGACTAGGGTCCAGAAGTGGACAAACAGCCAGAACTTTTCCCCGGGGTTTCCAGCCAGTGAACGTGAAGATTAAGAAGATTTTATATGCAGTATACACACAATAGGTCATACCATAGAAAAAAAAAAAAACATTTACAGTTTATGTTCAAAATGAGATGTTTCTAGTCATAACAGTTTTCACATTTGCACCTTTTTATGTTTTATGTATCATCTGTAACGTTCTAAATTGTTTACAACTTAAGTATTCTCATGAATAGTATGGAGTTGAATGCAATTTTTACCAAAGACATTATTTTGTTTCACTGCATGCTGTTAAAAGTAGTGCAATAATAATGCTTAACATTTGAAATATGTAACACTGTACAGTCACATTTTTGATAACACATGAAAACTGCTTTAAAATTCGAAGTGCTTACTATAAGTCTGTCATGTTTATTTCTAACATTTCCTTAACCTAGGCGGAGGCCTTCAGACCTTGCATGCAGGCACTGAAAAGCTTGGTAGACAGACCAGAGGGCTTACTGGACACACAACTTGATGCATTTGGAAATGAGATGATGGACGTGCAGCCTGAACTAAGAGACATGGAGGTGGCCACCTCGGATGAGTTTGTGGAGACAGTAAAATGTTTATTGCATGAATTTATTATTGTTCTTGAAAGACAGTTGAAATATTATTTTGATGGGACCATCCCTACTGAGTCACCAGAGTTAGTAGAACTAACAGCTTCAGCTCCTACTCATAATATGCATGCTGAGCGGACTCTGGGCTTGATGGATGCCTTGATGAGAAGAGCCCGGCATGCTAACCTATGCTTCAGTGAAGCGAAGACAAAGGCTACCAAAAATCTCACATTGGTCTGGCTAGATTCCTTTCCGAATAATCAGCTGCAGCAATTTGTTGATTCTGCTATGAAACAGGCAATGAGGGTTAGACAGAGTACGTGTGAAAGAGAGCAAGGCAATGAGAGGGTGGCTTCACATAAAAATTATAAAGCTTGCAGAGATGCTTATGAGAAGGAACTGAAGGCTGCAGTAGCTCAAATAGGGCTAGTTCCTGCACTGCTACAGTTGAAAATCTTTAATGATTTAGATAGTACGTCCAAATTTCATTTAGAGAGGTTTTTAACTGATACTGCAAGTTTATCAAATGTTATACTGCGACATGTTTGGCATCAAGAGGGCCAGGACTGTGTTTACTTTGAGATGGTGAGGAATGTGGAAACCACACAAACAAAAGATAAATGTAAGAAAGTTATTGATTTGTGGTACTGGAGAGAACATGATGAGCCATCAAGTGACTTTTGTAGTATGAATGTTAAACAGTTTTTAGTCGACTACGCACTGGGCGATTTATCATTTTTGTAAAATTGTATGTACTTGTGGTCAGTGTTTCCATCGTCCATTAGTATGTCTTACATGAATAAGAAGATTTTATTATTGGTTTTGATTTATAATAAAAGAGCTGTTGAGCTCACACTGTCTCACGGGCTGGTATTATATGGAAAAGGCATTTCAAAAGTGAGCTTAGTTGCTTTACTGGCAGGTTTAACAAATACTGAAGGTACACCTAATTTTGATATATGGTGTCATTTGTTTTGTGCTGCAACACATCACATGGTTTTGAGTGTTTATCAATGTATCAGTGAGTTAGCTTATTGTATATTGTATTGGTAACTTTATTTTATATTCATTTTTAGTGTGTGACTTTTTCCTGACTGTTATTCTCTGGGTCACTGCCTCTTTTCATTTTTTACCTGTCTTTGTCTTTCGACTTGTTGCTATCCCCACTGTATGTCCTCTCCTGTGGTATTCCCTGGCTCTGCTGTCTCATGCATTCAATTTGCTC
Organism: Candidula unifasciata; assembly: GCA_905116865.2. NCBI lineage: Eukaryota > Metazoa > Mollusca > Gastropoda > Stylommatophora > Geomitridae > Candidula > Candidula unifasciata. Next base: position 63,176 of record CAJHNH020001051.1, read on the forward strand.
AGATCCCATATAATTTTAAGCTGTCTCTGTGTGATTTTCTATTCACTAAATACAGTCCTCTGTGTGTCGACTGGTCGTGATGCATACCAGTGTAAATGTTTTGCTCTGGGATGCTGGGCACACATGGATACTACAATAATTTTTTACTTTTTTTTTTATAACACAATAGCAGTTGTTTTCCGGAGAAGCTGTGGCGAATGTATAATCACATGAAATCCCACGGTAAATCAATCATCCATGCTGTCTCTGTTATTAGTGTATGCCTAGACTGTTGTCTTATGTACTCCTACACAACAAGAGAGAAGCAGTGATATGTATATGAAAACAACACTGTATAACAATGATCCTTGTTGTGCTATTCCACCTGCCAGATGGATGTTTCCATAGTGGCTTTATAGAAATAGCAGCAGCATGTGTGAAGCTATGGTGAATGTATAATCACATCAAAATCCCACGGTATATCAATCATCTATGTTGTCTCTGTCTGTCTGTCTACGTTTCATATGTATCTATCTCAATCCCCCTTTTTTTCAAATGTAAGAACATTAGTGCTATTTATTGTTATCCCTCATGTATGCACGTTATCATTGATTTCTCACTGTGGCATCATTACTAGTTGATACTTTTAGGTGCTTCGTGTAGTAAAGACATTCACATTCTTACGCTTTCTATGTTAATTTTGTCCAAAACATATTGCCAAACTGTGTCTTTTTTCTTCTGCCTTCTATACCCTAATGGGGCATTAGTCCTCAATCAACTCGTGCTGTCATTATAGTCATTGCTATTACATTTGCTCTTAGTCTCTTCCCTATCTTTTTAACTTCACTTTCTAGCACCCTTCTGCATGTGTTTTTATGGTCTTTGTATATTTTTATGCCCCTGTTGGTTCCAGTACAAAACTAATTGGCAGACAACTATAAATGTATACGGTTTTTGCTGAAAGAAAGTCAATTGATGGCCATTTTCATATGTTAATTAGGTCACGTCAACTGACCTTGGTATATTTTTATGATCTTTGTGTTCACCTTGTCGGGACGCATAATTTGATATGCATGTCGCCAGGCTCGCTATACAGGTATAATGTTTTGCTTAAAAATAGTGAGCTGGCGGCCATTTTCATATGTTAATAAGGTGCATAATGTATTATATATTTTTTAAACGTGCATAGACAGTTAGGTCTAACTGTCCCGCTTCCAGCAATATTTGGTTGCTAAGGGATTCGTTCAGAAACAAAAAGGTTTTGGCCGTAAAATCAAACATTGAGTCATTGCATCTCACTGGGTCGCAGCCGGAAGCTATGTTTTCTGAATTTCCACTACAATTTTTCTGTCGTGGTGTCCGCCACTAAAATGTTAATATCTCCGCTTAGAATCGACACTTACGGGCTTAAATGAGGTACCATTGGATTTATAATTTCAATCTTTTTCTAGGTGTTATAATTTCGTAAGTAAAAACCCCCCAAAAAAACTTCACTACCATCCCCCACATTCTTCTCTTTCTTCTTCTTCTTCTTCTTCTTCTTCTTCTTCTTCTTCTTCTTCTTCTTCTTCTTCTTTTTCTTCTTCTTCTTCTTCTTCTTCTTCTTCTTCTTCTTCTTCTTCTTCTTCTTCTTCTTCTTCTTCTTCTTCTTCTTCTTCTTCTTCTTCTTCTTTTTCTTCTTCTTCTTCTTCTTCTTCTTCTTCTTCTTCTTCTTCTTCTTCTTCTTCTTCTTCTTCTTCTTCTTCTTCTTCTTCTTCTTCTTCTTCTTCTTCTTCTTCTTCTTCTTCTTCTTCTTCTTCATTCTTCTTCTTCTTCTTCTTCTTCTTCTTCTTCTTCTTCTTCTTCTTCTTCTTCTTCTTCTTCTTCTTCTTCTTCTTCTTCTTCTTCTTCTTCTTCTTCTTCTTCTTCTTCTTCTTCTTCTTCTTCTTTTTCTTTGTTTTCCTTTTCTTCCTCTTCTTCTTCTACGTTTTTTTTTCTTCTTCTTCTTTTTCCTGGGGGTGGAGGGAGGGGAACTGGATTGTGTTCGTGACTGAGTGACTGAGCCATTGTCCCTATGTTCTGACGGTCGTACGTTTGTTTTACAGTCTGAGTCAAACGATGCAGTTTTTTTTTTTTTAAAGATGTCTTTGATGGAACTACATGGATCGTGCTTTGGGTGACGCTCCCAGATGATTGGCATGGATGAGTTGGTCTCCACTTTTTTATTTATTTTGTTTCAGTCCTAGCATGTTGAATCCGTGTCTGTTATCAACTAATATGACAACTAGGAAAAAATCACAGCAGTAGAAGCATGTACCATGGACGACATGACTAGCTTTCAAAATATCAGTGGAAAAAACAATCAAGTATACAGCTTAACAAAAACAGCAGCAGACGATTGTGAAAGGACGAAAACAAACATATCTCCCGACATAGAACATCACTCCCTTTTCGTTTATTTTCGGACATATGTTTTCTCTTGGGCCTCTTTCCGCTATCCGTTAATCTATTTACTTCCGGTGTCAGTGAAATCGGTTATGTAGACACCACTCATTTGGCCAGTGGCGCTGAAATAAAGAAAACATGAAAAAAGGGGGGGGGGGGCAGAACTTCAAGGGACAGTGTTTAAAATGGAATGAGCCTTGTTTAGTGTGTAATATAAAAATTTAAAAAATCAGTTAATAACTGTTATTAGCATTGTTGAATAGTAAATAACTATCATGATATATTTGAAATTGTATGAAACGTATAAACACATACATTTAAAAAGATCTTATAAGGAATTCCTAGGGGTCCCTAGGGTTTTCCTGTACAGTACTATATCATAGGGAGATTAAGGTTAGGCCCAGTGTTAAATGTATAGGGACTACTACTAAGCCTAACCCTAACGCCCCTATACTGTGGAATGTTCTGGGTATTTTCCTTTCGAATCTCGAAGCCAACGAGATGTTGTTGTATATAATTAAAGATCCGATCTTTATTTCGTGTTGTGGGGTGGGGGTAGGTGGGTGGAATTTGGCACATATTTTCTAGAGGAAAAGTGATAGAGGGCTTCAATCATGACTGGGTTAACCATTAAGCACACAGAGAACGTGCTTAGGGGATTAGAAAGGGAGGGCCCTAAAGATATTTTTAAAAGCTTATGAACTGTGAGTTTATTTTCTCGGTTGTGGAATATTAAAAGTCGGTGTCTGTGGCTAAGGCTTGGCGAACGCGCTTTGTAATATCGGGGTGCGGGGTTCCATCCCAGCTGCAGACTATTTGGCAGCGATGAGTTCGACAGTGCCATTAAGAGCTGACCGCCAAAAAAGCAGTAACAAACTGCTGGACGTAAATTTGCCTAGAAAAACTACAACAGGCGAAAAGTGCTGGGGCTTATTCTCCAAAAAGTGGCAAAAAATATGGGCACGACTGTAATCAAGCTAATACAAAGGAATTCCAGTGAAACGTGACTAAAGAGCTTAACGAAATGGGCAATGAGAAAAACAAAACAACACAAATTGACGTTCCTGCCCAAAGTTACCGTTGTGTAGTTCATTTCATGTTCGAGAAACGCCGCTGGCCGAAACGTCGATTTATGTTGTTTTGTGCAAGTTTTTCTGCTTCCCTAATTCGTTAAGCTTTTTAGTCAAATTTCACTGGAATTCCTTGGGGTTGGTTCTGCGACGTCCTGTAAAAGAGAACATTTTACATTGCACCGGTTAATCTTGAAAAAAAAATTTAAGAATGTAGTTATTAAAAGGTCGAAGTTGACATACATAACTTCGGAGTATTTTCTTCAATTTAAATAGGCTACAACAAGTTAGGATCAATAACAGTCGGGGATAATATACCGAAACGAATATAAATAAAATCTGAAGATTTCTGGGGATTATTTTTCACTATTAAATATGTTAATAAAAAAATGCTTTTATTTTTTTTAAGCGATTTTTCAAGACTTGTAGACTGTGAGACCCTTAGCTTAGTTAGCTTATATGTAAATTCAGCACTAGGGGCAGGGGCACGAAAATCTTGTAAGTGCTTAGGGCATCAAATAATCTTAATGCGGCCCTGGCTTCAGCCCTCCTAGGAAATAGAGAGGAAGGCGGGGACGGGAACTCAAGGTACCTCAACCCCCAGGCTCCAAGGCCGCATGACCCTGTCTGTGAGATCGTTCTAGCAGCAGTCACAGCAACCTGGTTTCCACTATCGATCTCAAACAGTCCACACGCCGTCTCTGTCGAAGATTACACTAATTTACGGTAATTATCGATGACTTCGGTAATTTGCTCATCTGATCTTTTTAGAAACTAGATAGTGATTTGGGTCCAGGGAATAATGGCGGTAAGACATTTTATTTGTTGGGTAAACGGGTTAAAGAAAAGGGTGGGAAATAATCAGAGGTGAGTGAAAGTTTGACACGCACTGTCAGAGTCTATGGTATCCGTCTTCTTCTTCTTCTTCTTAGCGTTCACAGGCTGTAAACTCTGACTGAACGTTCTCGTTGTTCGTCCACCTCTAGACGTTAGTCTTGTTACAGAACCTGAGTGTTGTGTGTACATCTTTTCTACAAATCTGCATTACTTGTATGCAGATTGTTGGTTCCTTGCCTCTTAAGCAGATGCACTCCGACTTCAACGAAAGTTCCCAATTAGTCGACTCAAACGACATGCTTTCTGGGGAGGCAGTGGGTCTATTCTTGCTTCTCCCACATGGGGCTCCGGGACCCACACGAGGAACGATGGCATTATGTTGAAAACAATCTGAGAAAAGACTTTTTTAAAAAAATCACCAAACAGCCACTTCTATCCATCCATTTACTTGGGAGGGGTGGCGTTCAACCTACTGCAAGCTTTATCTGCTATAATTTCAGTCAGGTTTCTTTGTGTTTCGATGAATGCACGTATATGTATGTACATAAACACACATATATATATATATGTATACACACAAACGCTCAAGGTAGTTACCGTGGTATGGCGACTAGATGCTCACGTGTGGCTCAGATCGTTCGTGGCTTTAGATTTTGACAGAGCCGGATTTTTTTTTTTTTTCAGAAGTTTTTTGTCCGTAAGGTGGACCCAGCCTTAAATGGGACTCAGCCATAAATTGGACCCAGCCTTAAATGGGACCCAGCCATAAATTGGACCCAGCCTTAAGTGGGTAACAGTGTCGTATACGATATTTCCAATAGTTGTCCTCAAGAGTTGGCTTGTTCATGTCTGTAGCGCATGGCAGCATTTTCTGTATAAGGAACTTACTTTCCAGTGTTATATCCTTGTTGTCCTGCCAACTTCACCCTTCCTAATCTCATTATGTTTGTCACTATACTGAAATGGGAAATTAAGGATTGTGTTGAGTAGAGTTGAGTCAAGAATTGACATTACAGCACTCGGGGAATTCCCATGCGTGCTCCGTCATCACTCATCTTCAGCAGCCAGCGCAGAGTTCCCATACTAATACTACTGTTTGCCCGTTTTGCCTTTTCCCTGCCTGTAGTGAGCCGGTCAAAACCCCTTGTTACACCCTTTTCCTCCTTCTCTCCGGGCTATATAATCTTGTTTCGCTTCTGACTCCATTGATGGTTCCCAAAGTGTATGTATCATTATCTCTAGCCACCTGAAAGCTGCAGTTACCGCCTCCACCTCCATTCTCATGCTAGACGTTGTGGTATCGTATTCTAAGTGTTTTGCACTAAAGATTTTCTATTGGCTTTTGCTACGAAACCCCAGGCACTTTTCTTCCCTTTCAAAACCGAACTATCTGTATAGATAATCAGATCGTCTGGGCGAGGATTGTCGTGAATCGTGTTGGCCGTCCACCTCCGTAGCATCCGCTGGCCACTTTCTGCACTTCCTTCTTCGCCTTAGGTTTCCTTAATAAGGATTGAGGATACGCTGAAGCGAATAACGAAGAACACTTGTCTGTAACAAATACTACAGGCTGTTAACTGTTAACTGCTTCATAAAATTTTAGTCTAGCTTTATATGCCCAATACGCCTGATGGCGTAAAGAAGGAGCCTTTACTTTTCTTACATAGTGGAGGCAGAAAGATGTAGGTAGCGATACAACTGGAAGATTATCACCAGGAGATACACGAATAGAAGTCTGAGAAAGTATAAATCCAAAATGAATGATAGGGAGTGTCTGAGATCCATTGCAACCAACTTTCATGGTGAAGGCGGCACCTGACTGATTATATGAAAACTCGCAGAGGGACACAAATGTCGTGCCTAGTAAAACGTTTATCTAGCATAGAGATGGTGTAACACGATTTTTTACTGAATAGGTCGCATCCCTGGGTGTACCAATTGGGGTAGCAAGCCAGGAAAACCAATCGGGGGCCACCTATCGTTACATCAATCAGAACAGAATTGGAGTTGCTAGTGTAGCCGTGCAACGACAAATTTAACTTGATTTAGCTTATTTGGTTTCACATGCGAAGAAACCTGGCCACTATGTATAAAAAAGGCCAACGCATCTGGAAACGGCTTTTTTTTCTTTCTTTTGTTGGCTTTCTGGACTGAACCTGCAGATACTCGAGAGGCCGGAGACCTCGCTCAGCTAGCGGCTGATGCACCATACATGTGCTCAGCAGCACGTGTTCGAGCGACTGTGTGGGAATGAGCGTCTAGTGTGGTTCGTGATGATAATGGTGGTACGTTCTGTAGTTAGCTCTGAATTTTTCTCTAGTAGTTAAACCTGTGTAGAGATATATCAGTGTGTATCATCGCTCGGAAATATTTGATTCTGTATAACTAGAAGCGAACTTTCATTTATGTTAGACGTTGCTTAATGCGTAGTTTGTGTAGACACGATGTTGATCTTTCATTAATGTCTTGTTATTTGTGAACCACGCTGATATAATTTTTAGTGAAATAAACAGATGTTCAGTGTGGTAATTATAGTTCCAGTTGCTTGATTCAAGATAGAACTCGTTTATGCACACGGTTTGCCTAGGTAAATGTAGTTAGGTTGTTGTTTTGTAACTCACCATACAGATATCCTTTGTCTGGGCCTAGAAGATTTGATTTCATGGTCCCTGTGCAGAAGAACCCTTGACTTTTCTTTACTTTCTTCTTCTTGCTGTTCAGCGTGGAACTATTACTTTTTTGTCCTAATCACAATTTTCTTTAGCCTCCTACCTTCCGTGTTTGTTTGTTTTTTTACCTTCCCGCTAGCACACTAGCTTAAAAACACTTGGAGGCACAAACAGGAGGAGATCGGAGCACTTATGGTCATGTCCGATGTGCGATGAAAACGATCTTTAAATGAACGATGAACAATGAAAGAGATCGTTCATAAAGCATGTGTAAATAAACTAAAAAAGTATTCAAAGTAGGGAACATCCACTCCATTGCTACTGGCGTTTGTCGCAGATGACTCGATCTCACAATTCAGAACGTCAAGCCAATTTTCAAAGGGCATCCCACAGAGCACGATCCCTGCAGCTCTATCAAAGAGAAACAAACTCGCGACCGCCAGAGCAACAGGATAATGGATCAAACACTCAGCCACAAATACACTCCAGCCCTCCTTCACCCCTTTTTCTTTTCCTCGTAAAAATTAAAAGAGCCAGCCAATTTATCGCTTTAACCTTACAAAAGAGTGAACTATGTAGGCGTGTATTTATAAACGCTCTATTTATGTCTCTCCCCAATACTCAGGTGGGTGTAATTCTCAGTTGATATGAACACAATAATGAAATAACAAAGAGTTGATGCTGTTTTTTTGAAGACGCATAAGTAAACCTCGAATGATGTAAACAGAAAAGAGGGTGTCAGTAAACGAACATGAAAGTGTTATTTCTTTTCCTTTTCTTTTTTTTTTTTTTTAAACTCAGTGCTGATGAACTCAATGGGCTCATATTTCCGCGGACAGTCAAAGTAATCATCTATCTATCTATCTATCTATCTATCTATCTATCTATCTATCTATCTATCTATCTATCTATCTATCTATCTATCTATCTATCTATCTATCTATATCTATCTATCTATCTATCTATCTATCTATCTATCTATCTATCTATCTATCTATCTATCTATCTATCTATCTATCTATCTCTCTATCTATCTATCTATCTATCTATCTATCTATCTATCTATCTATCTATCTATCTATCTATCTATCTATCTATCTATCTATCTATCTATCTATCTATCTATCTATCTATCTATCTATCTATCTATCTATCTATCTATCTATCTATCTATCTATCTATCTATCTATCTATCTATCTATCTATCTATCTATCTATCTATCTATCTATCTATCTATCTATCTATCTATCTATCTATCTATCTATCTATCTATCTATCTATCTATCTATCTATCTATCTATCTATCTATCTAATCTATCTAATCTATCTATCTATCTAATCTATCTATCTATCTAATCTATCTAATCTATCTATCTATCTATCTATCTATCTATCTATCTATCTATCTATCTATCTATCTATCTATCTATCTATCTATCTATCTATCTATCTATCTATCTATCTATCTATCTATCTATCTATCTATCTATCTATCTATCTATCTATCTATCTATCTATCTATCTATCTATCTATCTATCTATCTATCTATCTATCTGTCTATCTGTCTATCTGTCTATCTGTCTATCTGTCTATCTGTCTGTCTATCTATCTATCTATCTATCTATCTATCTATCTATCTATCTATCTATCTATCTATCTATCTATCTATCTATCTATCTATCTATCTATCTATCTATCTATCTATCTATCTATCTATCTATCTATCTATCTATCTATCTATCTATCTATCTATCTATCTATCTATCTATCTATCTATATCTATCTATCTATCTAATCTATCTATCTATCTAATCTATCTATCTATCTAATCTATCTATCTATCTAATCTATCTATCTATCTATCTATCTATCTATCTATCTATCTATCTATCTATCTATCTATCTATCTATCTATCTATCTATCTATCTATCTATCTATCTATCTATCTATCTATCTATCTATCTATCTATCTATCTATCTATCTATTTGTCTGTCTGTCTGTCTGTCTGTCTGTCTGTCTGTCTGTCTGTCTGTCTGTCTGTCTGTCTGTCTGTCTGTCTGTCTGTCTGTCTGTCTGTCTGTCTGTCTGTCTGTCTGTCTGTCTGTCTGTTTAACTGGCAAAGTAACCACAAGTGGCTTCTCGGTATGCAGTGACTTTCTACAAATCACATGCAACATGATGATAACGGACGCTGATTTCAGCGGATACAAAAATGCAGATACGACTGAACTTTACCACCAACATCTTTATCAACGAATAGTTAAAAATTAATGCAAATGATAACGCCTACAAAAAAATTAGTTAGCTAAAGTAGCTAACGTGAAACGTGAATTAAGGAACGGGTGGAGAGGAATGGCTAAAGGGGGAAAAAAAGGTACATCAATAATAAGAACAAATAGATGAGGACAACTGGAACCGTGATTCCTATTTGGTTTAAACGTCTAAATTATGAGTGGAACGATTTTCCTAGGAGTTGGTGACACATTTCTGGTTCCGATGTTTATTTTTTTCTTGTTTTGTGTTTATTTAACGGATCAACGGGTGTAAACAATAACGCTCGGTTCTTCTTCGAGCTCAAACCGGATTCTGAAAAATCTCAGCACAGTGCACAAACTCCGTTGCGCCTGCGAGGATCCTAAAATACTGTGTATATATTTTTTACTCAAAATTTTGCCAGGGCAGCGCCGTTAGGCTGCTCTTTTTGATTTCCAACTGCCAATGCATTTTTTAGATACCAGGGGGAAATTACAAGAAGTCCATGTGAAAAAAGCCCAGCCATCACCAGGGCTTGAACCCGGGTCCTCTAGGTCTTGAAACATGGTTCCGCCTCGAGTGATAGAGGTCCCGGGTTCAAGCCCCGGGGAGGCGGACACCATGTTTCGAGACCACGCAGCCCCCTCATTTTTACTTAAAATACTTGTGATCGTACAGACTGCTAGGGAAAGGCGAGTCAAGTTCACAATCACAGTTACGGGTAACATCAGAATTGGAACTCTTCGCTTGCTGCAGAAGATGAGGACTGAGCGCTTATAGGAGTGAACCGAGTGCTATGATGTCGATTCTTAATTCAACATTCCTACAGCTGCTGCTAAACTCAACCATTTGGCGCCTCATTGTAACTGTGTCATACGGTTGAACTAGGTTTCTCGAATGTGCTCCTATTGGGTTCGCCCTCCAACTCTTAGCCTGGCCGGATGTTAATCTTGTTAATCATTTAAAATGCAATCCTGTGGAAGGTGAGTGGAGAGGTGGGGGAGGGGGGTCGAAGGGGTGGAAGGAATGGTTGCGTAAAAGAGAAAGTAGTTATTCCCAATTTGTAGATATAGTAAACCAAGACACTGATCTGCAACCTGGTACCAGCGAGACGACGATAGGAGAAGATCTAGTAGAAGGTATTCCGTGACTGAAAATGGTAGGTTGTGTTCACTGATAAGTAATTTGTGCGAAACGTCTCATTCTTCAGCGATCTCTCCTAATGCACTTATTAATCCACTATAAGTGTTCTTTTAGGTTTCCCCAAAGCTTAGTTGTCAGGTCTACTCGGTATGGCCACGTGTTGATTTGCAGCTTCTCCGGGAGAGAACAGTCTTGCAAGACATGTTCTAAGATCGGTTCGGCACGAAGACACCGACAGGCAGCTGTCTGTCACATACCTAATTCATATGAGTGCTGTTGGTTCTGCTCAAATGATTTAAGTAATCTTTTTCATTGTTATAACCTGCGCCTGTTTTCCAACCTGATTCTGATTTTCTCTTAATGAGACTCTTTGACTTCTGAACAAACAAACAAAAGTTGTGGGTGGTGGATTTGTTGTTTGGTGTGTGTGAATAAGCCCTTTGCATCACATTCTTGTTGCTGTCAATTCTATTACAGACTCCATAATGTGTTTGACTAGTTTTGGGGGTTCTCACGAGAGACTTGAAGACTAACCGCGCTGCGGAGAGAGGCCGAGCCGTTTGGGCTAAAACCAAGTGCAGTATAGTCAACAGTCGCGTCTTTAAACACCCCTCCACCTCTCCCTTTTCTGGGTAGATGGGAGAGCAGGAAAGAGTTGCAAAGACGCTATATAAAGAAGGATTTGCCGGTATATTATTCCTTGCGTCCTTTTTTGTTTTTCGAAGCACCCCCCTCCCCCCTGGCTTTTGCCAGGGGCCACAATATAGGCAGGCCATAAATATGGCCAATTGTCTAAACGCGGTTTCTGGGACCTCTCCACGGTGATCCTCATCCACATGGTGGCACATTGTGTCATCGGGTGTTTATCGCTTGTGTGATGTCCTTATGAGGTAGAAAGTCAGTCAGTCAGTCAGTCGGTAATGCCTGAATGATCACAAGCACCCAGATAAACGGATGTCTAAGATTAGCCTCATGATGATTAGGAAAGGCTAAGATAAACAACATGATCTTTTTTGTTAACATTAGACAGGATTGTCCGTTTTAATTGTTCTTGATTCCGCTAATTTAATGAAGGCCTATTCGGTGTGAGATAACTAACTTTGAAGACACATGTTGTACAAGTGACATCGGTGCAATTTGTGTGTATCAATTGTAATTAATCACTTATTAGTATTAGCAGCAGCAGCAGCATTAGTACTAGTAGTAGTAGTAGTAGTCGTAGTAGTAGTAGTAGTAGTAGTAGTAGTAGTAGTAGTAGTAGTAGTAGTAGTAGTAGTAGTAGTAGAAGAAGTAGTAGTAGTAGCAGCAGCAACAGCAGTATTATTATTATTATTATTATTATTAGTAGTAGTAGTAGTAGTAGTAGTAGTAGTAGTAGTAGTAGTAGTAGTAGTAGTAGTAGTAGTAGTAGTATTAATAGTAGTAGTAGTAGTAGTAGTAGTAGTAGTAGTAGTAGTAGTAGTAGTAGTAGTAGTAGTAGTAGTAGTAGTAGTAGTAGTAGTAGTAGTAGTAGAAATAGTGGTAGTAGCAGCAGCAACAGCAGTATTATTATTATTATTATTATTATTATTATTAGTAGTAGTAGTAGTAGTAGTAGTAGTAGTAGTAATAGTATTAGTAGTAGTAGTAGTATTAGTAGTAGTAGTAGTAGTAGTAGTAGTAGTAGTAGTAGTAGTAGTAGTAGTAGTAGTAGACATTGTAGTAGTAGTAGTAGTAGTAGTAGTAGTAGTAGCAGCAGTAGTAGTAGTAGTAGTAGTAGTAGTAGTAGTAGTAATAGCAGCATCAGTATTATTATTGTTATTATTATTATTATTAGCAGCAGCATCAGTAGTAGTAGTAATAGTAGTAGTAGTAGCGCAGCTGCAGCAGCAGCGTAGTAGTAGCAATAGTAGTAGTAATAGTAGTAGTAGCAGCAGTAGGAATAATAGTACTAGTAGTAGTAATAGTAGTAGTAGTAGTAGTAGTAGTAGTAGTAGTAGTAGTAGTAGTAGTAGTAGTAGTAGTAGTAGTAGTAGTAGTAGTAGTAGTAGTAGTAGTAGCAGCAGAAGTAGCAGCAGCAGCAGTAGTAGTAGTTGCTTTGGGTTTGTTGTAGTTATTGTTGCTACAAATAATAATATCCAAATCAACCCTTCTCGGTGATAATTAGGAGACATGATTCACGTTTAGGGCTTCTTTATATGTTGGCATAAGCTCCACACTGATGCACCACACAATATGTGGCGAATGTATGACAGGCAATCAATTTCGCTGTGTGTTGTGACTTGATTATTTACATTCACAACGAGACACCATTGATTTGAATAAACAGTGTGCCGAAGTGGTCATCATTTTAAAACAATATATTAGAGAATCTAAAAAGCTGGAAAGACGGAATGCATGCAGTCTTTATTGTCGTCGTCTTCATTATCGTAATCATCATCATCATTGTCATTGTCTTCTAACTCATCATCACAATTATTATCATCATCACACTCATCTTTTTCATCATATTCATAATTATCATCATCATTATCACACTTATCATCACTGTCATCATACTCGTCATCATCATCACACTCATCATCATCATATTCATCATCACCATCATCATCATCATCATCATCATCATCATCATCATCATCATCTCCCTGTTGGGGCCCAATGGCCCTATTATGGGGAAAACAAGAATAGACCCACTGCCTCCCCAACAAACATGTCGGAGGAATCGACTATTTGGGAGCGTCCATCTAAATCGCCCGAAAGGAAAATAACCAACAGTGTTTACAACTAAGCCAGATTAGTAAAACGGATATGCACGCAACACCCATGCTCTAAATTGCAGAGAAAGACAAACAACCAGAACTTTCTACTGGAGTTTACATCTGGTAAATGCAAAGATAAAGAAAATAATTATCACCATCTTCACCACCTTACTCAACATCATCATCATCATGTGCCTCTCCACAGGGCGTAAGTGTTTGCATCTCTCTACCGTTTTCTGACTTTGTTGTACCATGTTAATTCCTTTGGTGATTTTTTTTTTTTTTTTTAAGTATCCAGAAACCATGAGTTTTAAACCTTTAGCTCGGCACTATGGATATCGCAACCCTTCGGCCTTGATTCCATAATAGATACCGTAAATTTGGGAGGATTGTGGCTTTTCTGCCTACCCCCGGGCGTGAACCCGGACCACAAGGAGTTCGTCACCCGGTCGCCGCGAAAAGTGTTTTAACCAACTAGCGAGCCCGGTTCCTTTGGTGATATAATGGGTCTCCATGGCGAAATGGTTGTCGTTTGGCTCGACTTTTGAAGGCCGTGAGTTGTTTCACGGACTGCGTCGTTCTGTTTACCAGTGCAGTTCTTACGGCGAACCCAAAAGCTCCAGGATCTACCCCACCTACATCAGTCTATACGGGCACATTGTAATCCCCATTAGAAACCAGACAGTCTACAAACTTTTGGCAAGAAAGGAAATACTTGAGTGCATCGGGGCAACTGGAAAACTGGAAAGGGAGATAAGCAGGGGAAGGCAGAGATAGAGGAGACTGGATAGTCTGACGTCGTGACATGAAAGAGTGTCTATATCAGATCTAGTTGTATAACACGAGAGGCCGTGGATAGGGCTGATATCAAATCTTGCAGGGTTCTATAAAATTCAAATGTCGGCTTAAGTTAATTTCAATTATTCTAAATGATACTGATTAATGAAATCTTTTGAAAAGTTGTAATCAAAATCTACGTATCTTTGATAATAGTAAAGAGAATAAAGATCCCTTTTTACGCCTTAGGCGCATCGGGCATTTTGGTAAGAGGGTCCCACATATTTTACAGACCAATTGGTATTAGGTGGGCAATGTGGTCAGCATTGCGCCGACCGTCTTTACTTCCCCAGGACAGCCATCCTGGTACCCATTTTAGGCTGCGTCGACCTGCGACGCCCCATACAATGATAAACAAAAAACACAGA
>CAJHNH020001051.1:82500-90000 GCA_905116865.2 Candidula unifasciata
GTATGTATGTATGTATGTATGTATGTATGTATGTGTGTATATGTATGTATGTATGTATGTATGTATGTATGTATGTATGTATGTATGTATGTATGTATGTATGTATGTATGTATGTATGTATGTATGTATGTATGTATGTATGTATGTATGTATGTATGTATGTATGTATGTATGTATGTATGTATGTATGTATGTATGTATGTATGTATGTATGTATGTATGTATGTATGTATGTATGTATGTATGTATGTATGTATGTATGTATGTATGTATGTATGTATGTATGTATGTATGTATGTATGTATGTATGTATGTATGTATGTATGTATGTATGTATGTATGTATGTATGTATATGTATGTATGTATGTATGTATGTATGTATGTATGTATGTATGTATGTATGTATGTATGTATGTATGTATGTATGTACGTATGTATGTATGTATGTATGTATGTATGTATGTATGTATGTATGTATGTATGTATGTATGTATGTATGTATGTATGTATGTATGTATGTACGTATGTATGCGTGTATGTATGTAGGTAGGCATGTATATTCATCGACATATATAATGTACTTTGACAAGCTTCCCCAGGCGGCGAGAATCATAAATACAAAAACACATTTCATGACAGAATAAGATCAAGCTGACCGAGTCACCCTGTGCTCTACAGTCTACAGGACGAGCAAACTGATAATATTGACTTTCCGAATGGTAATCTTTTTAACGAACGTGGTGAAATTATGCGTTTAAAATTGTGCTCCGGGGAAGCAATTATCTCTGAGACAAACATTGCTCGTTATATTTAAAAAAAAAAAGTGGGCAGCAGCTCCATTATGTGAAAATATATGTTTATGAAATTAGCACACAAGGAACAATAGATGGAATCACTAAGAGTGCACAAAACGAACTAGGCGATCATGTCTGTGTTCTGTGTAATTTCTGGACTGCTTTTTTAGTTCTTTCAAAATGTCGTATCTGTTAAGGATAAAAATGCAGATTCTAAGTTTGCGCACAATTTACGCGGTTTAATTAGAAATCTTTGTACTAAAGAAAATAAATTCGTTTATAAACTGAGTTGCTGGTGAAATGTATGAAATATTATTTGTTATTATCTCGCTTTTTTATGCTTCTTCTTCCATCTCCTTCGCGCCCTCGTCATACCTCCTCCTTGTGGTTTTCTTGTTTTATTTCCATCTTCCTCGCCCTATTCCTCCTGATTATCTTATTATTAAAGACTTGCATTTTGACATTTCTTTATACCCCATTTTTTTCTTTCCCTCTTTCCCTATTTCCTCTCTTTCTCTTTCTATTTCTTCCTTTTCTCAAACTCTATGTTTGTTTTACCTTTCTATATTTCTTTCTCTCTTTCTCTCACCTCTCTCTCTCTCTCTCTCTCTCTCTCTCTCTCTCTCTCTCTCTCTCTCTCTCTCATCTCTCTCTCTCACTATCTTCTCAATGACTCTTAAACATCTCATCCTTCTCTCTCTCTCTCTCCATCTCTCTCTCTCTCTCTCTCTCTCTCTCTCTCTCTCTCTCTCTCTCTCTCTCTCTCGTCATTTCAAACACAAGATTTATACCAATCCCAGCTAATGGTTATAGGAGTCAATGCTTGCGTGAGCTGTCAATATGAACCTTATTAAGTACAATAATTGATCACTGTGTTCAGGGAAGATAGTAAAAGAAAGAGTAGAGGAAGAGGTGGAGGGTGAAAAGGAGGAGGCATAGGAATAATAATAATAATAATAATAATAATAATAATAATAATAAGAAGAAGAAGAAGAAGAAGAAGAAGAAGAAGAAGAAGAAGAAGAAGAAGAAGAAGAAGAAGAAGAAGAAGAAGAAGAAGAAGAAGAAGAAGAAGAAGAAGAAGAAGAAGAAGAAGAAAAAGAAGAAGAAGAAGAAGAAGAAGTGGTTGGAGGGAAGGAGGAGAAGAAGAAGAGGAGGACGGGAAGGAGGAAAATGCAAACGCAGATTTAAAAAATTTAGACGATTATAGTAGTAGTGAAAAAGCATCAAGAAATGGACGAACAGCTAGCAGTTATTGAATATATGGGAGTCAATGTCAAAATACATAGTAGCTGATGCGTCTGCGTGCTCTATGGGGTGCAAGCTAAAGGTTTCCACCTTCAGACTTCAAGAAGCACTCACGATGCGAACCAACAGAGTCGTCACAGGCTCGTATCCAATCTAAGAAGTTATCTTAGTGCGCCGTGGTTACACACCATCGCCATCATCATCATCTCTCGGATGCCTAGTGGCAACATGAGGCTTCAAAGAGGACTTACAAAATATATCCAGTCCTAAATACAATATTTCTAGTGCAGTTTTCCATGTCACCCCCACGCCGCACTCAAGAAACTCCCCATCGTTCGTCTCCATGTCATTTTTGGGCGCTCCTTTGCATTTAATGAAGACTCTACACATCCCAACTGAGAGCTGTTACGGCAGGTGACATAGAGAAACTATCTCAGTGATTCCAGAAATGAATACTTGTATTAAGTATAATATCTGGTTCTAAAGAAGAGGATATAGTGACTCTGCCAGCTTTACCCTGAAATTATTTCAGCACGTATTGATTTAGATCCTAAGGAAACTAGTCCAGACAAAGCGACTCAGTCTTGGGTATGTTACACATACCATGGGCTAGAGGATTCCCTGTGACATGAACACATACATGTCATCTGCGACCAGACTGCTTTAGACTTAGACTTGATTATCTAGGGGTCTATGTTTGATGCCACGCCCCTCATGTTATCTCCTAACACAGCCTGAGCAGGCCCTTTGAACTGGGAATTCTGCTCCGCTGGACATGGTAGCAAGAGAAGTTTTCAGTTGTACAACAACTGTACTGGATCTAGCAGATATCAGGTGTTTGGCAACACACAATGTCTTTATCTTGGTCACTCTCGCACTGTAGCTGTCACTTGAGGACAGGTCAATCTAGCCCCATTTTTGGAGATGTCAGGAGGACCTTCACAGGTCATAGCTTGAGGGTTGGGTAACAACTAAGGTTCTGGGAGTTGGATTGGTGATTGGATGTACTGTGAGCCTGTGAATCTTCTAATCGCAGCTCTTCAGAAAATATACATCCTGTAAAGGTATATAACTCTGTCGTAGTCATCATCAATAGCGATAACATCTTGACAGGAAAGACAGAGCAAGCACAAGTCATTAACTTGTATACTTGCTGTCTCCTCCCTGCTTTCCTATACTTTCTTTTCCTCAGATTGTCTGCACATTCCAGACCAAAAGAAATAAGTCTCCTATATTTATATGTCAGTTAGGGTGCTAAGAGAAGGCATTTCAGATATGCAGTGGAGTTTTAGATGTAAGTGGTCTAACACATATATCATCCCCCTATGAACCCTCACATTTGCACATAAACACCAATATTAATTGTCATTACCTGCATTCACTAGTTTTCCCATATGAGTTGGGCACTCATTGATCTGGTCAAGCACACACATACAGGGATGTTGCTACTTTTTTGTGTGCCCACCATGCCCTCACCCAATTCTGAACCCCATTTCTCGTAGGTACAGATTCTGTAAGTAGTTTAGAAAACCGTCACTGAAAGATAATGTTCAGGGCATTAAATGCATCATATAAATGGGTGGTTTTTTGAGCACATAACCTGCTATTTAGTCTGTACAGTCAAATCTATCTACGTTCGAATCCGCTACTCTAGCGATCAAGAATGGTAGAACTAAGTGAGATCACACAGCCGAGATGGTTTCTCTACAGCAGTGACTACTTTGACAGACAGGATATCTGAGGTACTCGTAAGACTAGAATTCAGACTTAGACTGGAGAGCATATGGAAAACTGAGGATTTTCCAGATTGCCTTATTAAAATATAAAGTATACATTGCATAGATTAACACATCTGGAGGCTTGAGAAGTGGCAAGGAGAATGGCGTCAGATATACATTTCAGTGTTTTGGTACAAAAGAATTACCTTGTATACTGGGGCAAGGAGTAAATCATGAAGTAGCCTACATTGTCCCTAAATATATCCCAAAAGGAATACATTTAGAAAGTGGAGTTTAGTGGAGAATAACCTGAAAAGGCAGACATAATAATGTTGTCCAATACAGGCCTATATATATAGATTTAAGGGACTATATATTTCTGGGCGAGTCCAAGTTTGAATTTTGTGCAGATTACAGGTAAGACAGGTTATCAGCCTTACAAACCGATGTGTAATGACTATCATTTCACGACAGTCAACAAAAAGACAAAATATTCATTATGTTGACAATGTAGCTGATGTGTCTGCGTCCTCTCTATGGGGTGCCAGCTAAAGGTTGCTCCACCCTGAGACTTCAAGAATCGCATCCACGATGCGAGTAAGTCACAGACACCTCGTCCAATCTCTAAAGAAGTTATGTTAGTGCGCCGTGATGGTTACACACCATCGTCATCATCATCAGTTCTCGTTATGCCTAGTGGCACATGAGGCTTCAAAGAGGACTTTCCAAGCGTTCCTGTCCTGTGCAATCTTCAGTGCAGTTTTCCATGTCAGAAACGCCGCACTCAGGTCACTCTCCATCGTTCGTCTCCATGTAGTTTTTGGGCGCTCCTTTGCTTTCTCTTTAACTCTGGTGTCCAAGTGAGAGCTGTTACGGCAAGTATATTAGGATTCATTCTCATAACGTGACCAAGCCATTTCCATCTTCTTTTGGTTTTGCTGTCTATAGTTTCTTCGTGTGTGTCTTGAAGTAGTTTGGTGTTTGTGATTGTATGTGGCGAGAAAATTTTGATAATTCTACGTAGATATGTATGGTGAAAGGTGAATAGACTGATTAATAGTTTCACAAGGTAGCATTAATTATTAACATCATCATCATCATTATTATTATTATTATTATTATTATTATTATTATTATTATTTTTATGTGCTGTATAACAAGCAAATATAATATCTGAAATGCTCTTAAATGTATGTACAACTTCTTAAAAAAGACATACATTGTTGGATAGCAGTGAGCACCCTTGCACATTTGTGTGTGTGTGTGTGTGCGTGTGTGTGTGTGTGTGTGTGTGTGTGTGTGTGAAGAGTTACGGGTGCGGGATGAGGGTTTCAGTGTGCCTATACCTCAAGTTGTCTACTCAGCTGTTGTGTGCGGAAACAGAAGACCAAATGTCAAGGACAAAGTTCACTGGTGGACCTTACAATGACCACACATACTGTGGTGGTACATATCCGCATGCGAAGATTGGCAAGGCACAATACGGTGCAAATCGTGCAAGAAAAAAAAATGACGATGACCTGATGACCTTAACATGAAGGAAAACTGGCTCATAAACAGCGTCCTCTTGCGAAAGTTGATGTATTTCGGGCATGTAGAGCACCAGGGAGGCCGGGAGAAAACGGTGATGAAGGGTGCAGTTTCTGAAAAAACGAGGCAGAGGTCGGGTTCCGCGAAAGTAATTACCCCTTCTTCCCCCCCCCTCCCACACACACATACAGAACCGTATTGAGGGGGGCACAGTAGGCTAAAACCACAAGATTCCTATGCCGATAGTTACCCTATATACAATGCATTTCAACTGTTTTTTTCCCAAGCTATGCTACTTTAGCTGATTGCATCTCCGTCTGAGATGCCGATGGATGGTCAAGTGGTTACAGCGCTGATTCTCATGTAGGACACCCGTGTTCGATTCTCAGATGTGGTAAAGGATATATCTGTCGGGGGCAAAAGTATCAACCCTAACCCGCTCAGTTCTTGGCGACAGCTCTGGCTCACTACCATCTGTCCTTCACCGCTCTGAAAAGCGGTAAGGTAAACGAGCTGCCATGCCGTTAGGTATATTGGGCACAATGTGCTAGACCTATCTTATATAGACCAATTGGCACTGGGTGAGTCATGTGGTCGCCTTTACTTCCCATACATTTACCTGGTAACCATTTAAGGCTGGGCCGGCCTAACTGATAAGGTCTTTTCTGGGGAAAAAATACCGCTAAAAAGCAGCAACGACAGTTTTCTTTCCGTTTTTCTTTTTTAAAGTGTTTTCTCTTCCGGATTGAACTTTGTAGGAATAAAATCTCAAGCATAAGAATCAAACAGGCACACATCCAGGAAAGGGGTTTAACGGTATAGCCATTAAAAAAAAAAAAAAATAGTTGCATATCCTTTACAGGACGTTGCATAAGCAACCCCATACTTTTTTGAATGCGTGGTTTTTCTTGGCAAATTTTACGTTCAGTAGTTTGCCATTGCTTTCTCTCTGTCAGCTCTGGGTACCACTGTCGAAACTAAAGCAATACAAATCGTCCGCAGCTGGGATCGAACCCAGCACCCTGGCATTACGAAGCGCGTTCGCAACGCATAAGCCAGAGACGCCGATGTATAGCCATAAAGTACTGCTATACTGGAGCACCACAAAACAGTTACGAAGTTAATAGTCCAGTGTGGGTGGATTTGTGTTAATTATCTGTTCATTTTATTTTTCAACAGTAAACCTTTCTGCCCCAAAACTATATTTTTAGATTCCTTTAGACTCGGAATTTGTTAGATTTAAAGTATAACAGCCTCTGCAATTATATTGTTTCAGTAACAACTAACTGAGGGTGAATTATTTACGTATTTACAGTACAGGAGACACCGTTGGCCCTCTTTCCAGCTAACGCCAAATTAGATCAGCCAAGGACTGAATATTTGATTGTTGGTATTTAGTTAAATACCAGCAATCGTTCTTTCAGCATATTACTGCTATACACGAGTAATCATCATCATCATCATCATCATCATCATCAATTCTCTTTATGCCTAGTGGAACATGGGGCTTCAGAGAGGACTTTCCATGCTTTCCTGTCCTGTGCAATCTTCAGTGCAGTTTTCCATGTCAGAGATGCTACATTCAGGTCACTTTGCATCATTGGTCTCCATGTTGTTTTTGGGCGCCCCTTTTTTCTCTTTCCCTCTGGCATCCCTGTGAGAGCTCGGATGGGGGGGGGGGTGTTAGGTATATCACAACACCCCCACCACACACACCCACCTACCCAACCACGTTGTTCCTTTGAGTATGCGCGCCTGGAAGACATCAGATAGACAGAACAGTTAATATGTCTGAGCCTACAGTAGACATGGGCGATGTCGTTTCCCTGGTAACGGCGTCTGGTGGAAACGATTAGGGCAGACAACTTAAGACTGATGCGCTGTGTTGGTGTTTACTGCTATGCTGCCATGTATGCAACTTGAATGGACCTACTGTGGTAATTTTTCTAAAGGGCCCATTTCATACCCTTACCCCCACTTGTAAGGTCATGGAGCCCACAATGGGACAGCAGTAAGCCAACACAAAGGACACTATATTTTAAGAGCGAGAGTTTCCTATTTATGTCCCTTCTTGTCAATTTAACATCGCGGTATGTGACTTACATATTTAAGAATACATAGACCAGATCCGATCAGACAATCTGGTTGCGTACACTGACGGATCAAAGAATGAAGCAGGAGAAGTAGGAGCAGGAGTAATAATCCCAC
>CAJHNH020001051.1:95000-204641 GCA_905116865.2 Candidula unifasciata
TGACAACATATGAACGTATACTACGAGGATCAAGGGATGGCAGTGACAACATATGAACGTATACTACGAGAATCAAGGGATGGCAGTGACAACATATGAACGTATACTACGAGGATCAAGGGATGGCAGTGACAACATATGAACGTATACTACGAGAATCAAGGGATGGCAGTGACAACATATGAACGTATACTACGAGGATCAAGGGATAGCAGTGACAACATATGAACGTATACTACGAGGATCAAGGGATAGCAGGGACAACATATGAACGTATACTACGAGGATCAAGGGATAGCAGGGACAACATATGAACGTATACTACGAGGATCAAGGGATAGCAGGGACAACATATGAACGTATACTACGAGCACCAAGGGATAGCAGTGACAACATTTGAACGTATACTACGAGGATCAAGGGATGGCAGGGATAACATATGAACTTGTCTTTCGATCCTCAAGGGATGGCACGGACTAAATATGAACATATAGTTCGATTTGACATGAAAACCTAAGTTTTGAAAAAAGACAAAACTTCCAAAAGTGGACGAAAAAACCATAATTTTCGCTGGAGTTTACAGCCGGTGAACGCTAAGAAAATAAAAATAATAAACCTAATCGGACAATGAATCAATAAAAATGTTTTTTTCTATTATCTCCTTCTTTATTAAACTTTCTTTTTAAATATACATTTAAGTAGTAAATGTTTTATCTAGAATTAGTTAATGGCGTGACAGTAATGAATAACGTAAATTACGGCACTTTTTTTCTTCTTTTATTTCCCTCCATGCGCGTGTCTTATCTTAAACAGCCATCAGCGAAATTGACTTTCGAATCTTCTCTTTTGCACTTTAATGAAATTGATTCTCTCAGGTGGTTATTTATTGGCCAGCCGTTTAGTCTTACCTCATGCTTCATATATTACTTATTACTTCTTCTTATTTAAATTCACCGACTGTAAACTCAGGCGGAAAATGCTGGTGGCTCGTCCACTCTAGAACTTGAATTTTTTCATGGATATCCGTTTTACAGATCTGGCTTATTTGTAAGCACGCTTTTGTCTCCTCGCCTCTCAGGTAAATGTACTGCGACTCCAAAAGAAACACCCATAATTAGTTGGCTTTTACGACATGCTAGTTAGTGAGCAGTGGAACTATTCTCCGCGACTCCTCCCTTTCCAAGTGTGGCCCCAGAACCCACACGGGGAAATTATAAGTTTATTTATTTCCCAGCTGTTTAAAACGTACCTTATGTGTGTTTTTGACTGCTCAGCTTTTGAATATTGTCACATATATTGCTGCTTACTCACCTGCATCCCCTTTGTTTATACAGTATGTTAAGTATACAGCGCTTTAAATGCCAGTGGAAAAAGTGGCATATGATGTAAGACTGTCGTCTCTGCATGGGAGCAGCGGCTAGACGCTTGTCTGCGGATCTGAAGGTCGTGGGTTCGGTTCTTGACGGGGGCCGGACTTTTATCAAAAATGATTTTGGCTTCCAGGTCGACCTAACCTTAAGTGGGTACCCGGTACAGTCCTGCGAAGTTAAGGCGGCCGGTGTAATGCTGACCACATCACCCACTAAGTGCCGTTTGGTTTATAATATGTAGGTCTAACCCTATATACTCAATACGCCTGAACGGCGTGGAAAAAGGTCCTTTATTCTACTATTATTCGTCACTGGATGAGCGATGCCGCCTTTACTTTTCCGGATTTTTGCTTGGTAACCATTTTAAACAAGGTCTACCAAGCAGCCAAGGCTATTTAAAAATTGAAAATCGATGAGACGCATACCGGAACAGACGATTTTGGAGCCGCTGCGCCACTGAGGTTTCCTTTCTTTACAAGTAGGTCCCCAACGAATTCGTTTATCTTTTTCTCGCGGTTTTTACAAGAGATATGGTTATACCTTCAGGAGCCAGTATCTTATCTTTGTTGTTTTCGTTTCTATTTTACGATCGTCTTTACTTCAAAATAATGTTTTGCCGTTGTAAATTCAAATACTGCGGACACTAACAATATATTGCACAGTTGATTGCAAGGTATATTTCACTGTATCTCGTCAGGTGCATACTATAAAGCGACATCAACACACAATGAAGCATACACATTAATCATTTTTGCTGAAACAAATTAGTCTCGTCAAACTAGAAGTACATCTCCCCTTTCTCACATCAAATTCAAGATCAGCCTCGTAATTACCATGGTACCTTCTCATTTGTTACATGATCTTTTTGTTTACATAAGTTAAAAGAGTTCAGTTTTATTGTTACGGCCTCGGCTAGATTTAAGTCTGGAGTAATGCAACTAATGAGATACAGCGAAATATACTGGCCAATAAAATGGGCACTGTAGTGATGTAGTAATGTTCATGTACAGTAGATTGATGTAGCAATTGTCTGATACAGAAATAGCTGAAGTATCAATGCTCAGAGAGAACATATGTATGTAACAATTGTCTAGAACAAAACGAAGTAGCAGTATTCAGACACAGGAGATTGGTGTAGCAATTGTCTTGAACCAGCAAAAATGAAGTTGCAATATTCAGATAGAATAGATTAAAGTAGCCACTACTGAGTACAAACATGGGTTGAGTAGCACAGTTCAGACTCAATAAGGCAAAGCTTTCACGTCACGTGTACACTATTATAACAATAACAAGTATCAAGACAATCTTCTTCTTCTTTTTCTTTTTTTTTTCTTCTTCTTTCTTCTTCTTTCTTCTTCTTCTTCTTTTCTTCTTCTTCTTCTTCTTCTTTTTCTTCTTCTTCTTCTTCTTCTTCTTCTTCTTCTTCTTCTTCTTCTTCTTCTTCTTCTTCTTCTTCTTCTTCTTCTTCTTCTTCTTCTTCTTCTTCTTCTTCTTCTTCTTCTTCTTCTTCTTCTTTTTCTTCTTCGCGTATTTCGAGTTCTTCGGCGGTAAACTCTGGCGGCAGGTACTGGTTCATTATCCACCTCTGGACTTTAAACCTGTTCCAGAACCTGCTAGTTGTGTGCACATCTATTTTACAGAACTGACTTATTTGTATGCAGACTGTTGGTTCATTGCCTCTCAGGCAGATTTACTCCAAGTTGGAAGAAAACCCCTGATAAGTCGACTCTTACGATATAATTCATGGGGAGGCAGTAGGTCTATTCTGCCCCCCCCCCCCCCCATCCCTCACAATTTAGCCCCAGAACCCACACGGGGAGATACTGACAGTGTTCAGACTGAGAAATTTAATTTCTACGTCTGTGTCCATATTCGGACTTACAGTGATATTCCTTAGTCTGCGTTCATCCGAAGATGTAATTGCTTTATGCCTGTTTACAGCTTGGCTGCGATATTTGCGCCTTTCGGCCAACATATCCGACTTCTGCTGGCCTTTGTTGCCCTGGTTAAACCTTCCCGGTTCAGTGATTTTCCGATTTTTTTTAATGGTCAATAGACACTCTATCGCTGACGTAAATAGAGTATACCGGTCTCCTTTCCTTCCCAAAACATATCCTCTGTCAGTTTTAGCAGAGTCGACATGAGAAAAGAGATCAGTTTCAAAATGTTCAATAGGAATGGAACTGCTTATTACTGGACCGTCAGGCAAATAATCTCCACACTGGTCTACCACTTTTAAATTATGTGTACGCAGCCTTCAGTCCCTTGGGACATGGAGTTAGGCCACTGGTAGAAGCATCTTCTCCAACCACTTACATCTCCAAGACACAAGTGGGGAGATCAAATTAGTAAACATCCACAAGACCCCAACAGAAGTCTCCAAAACAAAGGGGCAGACAACAATTTTTTCTGTCTAAAGACAGGAAATGCAGGCTCAACTTTCACGTGCTCGGGCGCACGCACACACACCTACACACGCACGCACGCATGCACGAACACACACACGCACACACACACACACGCACACACACAACTGTAGAGATCCCACAGTGTGCCTATCAGACAGAACCACAAATACCTGAGCACATTCTGCAAGCCTGACCACTCTACCTACACCTACGAAAAGACACCTGGCCTCAAAATCAAAGTGTGAAAAGCAAGCTATGGGGATAATGCCAAGTGCAACGACAGCTCAAATCGTAAGTACTAGAAATTTAAGCAAAAACTGTTTTATATTTTTCTTGATCACTGCGAATTCTTTGTGATGCTTGAAATTAGGACAAATCGGTGAAACGAGGACAGCTGACTGTCCTACGCACACCAAAAATGAACAAATTAATTTTATCAAAAAGACATTAAATGAACAAGTAATTTTGTCCCAAAAGGAAAACAACAAAGAAGGGCACATGCAAGTTTAAACGCTGGCCACAGATTAATTAAGAACGGTTCCAGTTCCACAGCCGTAGCAAAATTATGATATAATTAATATTTTATTTTTACGGTAATTTTATTTCGCAATACGTTGTAATTTTTTTTTTTTTTTTTAGCAAATAATTTTCTTCGTTTGGAAAATGTCATACATCAAACCCTCGTCCACATTATTTAATCTATTTTAAACCTTGCATGTAAATTTTGTTTCCCAAAGATTTTAATAACCGCCTACTCTATGTGTAATTTTAACGGATATTTTCGACGAATTTCCGGAGATATGTGCAGAAAAACATAAATAGAGCACGTCACAGTGAAGATGAATCATGAAGGACAAATTCACAGTATAAATTAGTGGTCATTATCTAACGACATAACTACGAAATGATTTAATGAAATAAAAAATGAATAAATATTTTTTTTAAAAGGTATGCTATTTGAAAAGCTTCAAAGTGTCGACAGAGTAGGATCATCATCATCATTATGTGGCTGCTAAAGTACTTATGTGTGCATGTTTGGTCGAAAACAAAATGTTTTTAGGACCATTGTTTTGAATATATATATACCCGCAATACATTGCTTTAGACTAGTGGTCTGCAATAGGGGGGCGTGCACCCCTGGAGCGGGGATGGGGGCGGTAGTAGACGCGAAGAGGTTACAAGGGGTGGGGGGTCAATCAGTATTGATATTGAGTGCATTAGTATTTCTAATCATCCAGTATATTTTTTTTTTTTTTTAATTTAATTATTTAAGTTTGATTATACAGAAAATAAAAAATATTAAAAAAAAAAAAACGATTTATAAAACAAAAAGCCAAGGAATTTTTTTCAATGTGTTTTCTTAACCCGTCTTCATATTTACACTTGATTACGGTTGATGATGATGACACAGTTAAAAATTGGGACGTACTATGTAGGCTTGTTTTGATGTCTCTTTCTTTATATGTTTTGTCCTTTGGGTTTCAGACAAAAACGTTCTTTTCTCAACGTGTGTCCCACACAGCACCATTGTCTTTTCTCAGTTTATTCTATAAAATCGCACATCTAGTTCCCACGTAATTCCGTAATTATTAAATTCTCGTTATTTCTCCTCATTATATCAGTTCTTAACCAAGATTTGAGAAACTCGATAGTTTTGCTTACTCTTAGCTCAATTACCTGGTTGTGCGCTGTTGTCGGTGAATCCTTACTCATGCCTTTTGTCAATATCTGTCTTGTGCCGCTAGGCGTCACAATTTAGCAGACGAAAGGTAGCCGAGCTAGGAGGCAGTCGGCTGATTGATATCTTGTGATGTTATGACGACTTAGGCTGTCGTTGAATCCGTTAATGCCTTATATTCTAGATTTTCCTCTGATTCTTAATGTTTCAATTTGCATGCTGTAAGCTTTTGCTGTCAGCATGGTTGGATTCTTATTACTAAGTGGCCGAACCATTTCGGTCTTTGTTTATCGATGAATTTAACGACTGGTATTGTTTCAGAAGTTATTCTAAACTTTAGGGCCGTGTTAGCGCAGTAGATGGGAGACTCGCTTTCAAATCTAGCTGCGACTCGCTGCAGCCCACTGCCGGTATTCGAAACCGGGTGGTTCCCGGGGTACACCCAGCCTGTAGAAAATGGGTACCAGAGTTAACTAACACTTTGGGGTAAATAGAGGAACGTCGCTGTAGCTACGGAGTTGCGTGTGGTCGGCGACACAGGCGGACAGTTTCTTACAGCTGTCCGTACTGGCGGCAGAGCACTTATGGTTTATAACCGTGTGCAATGACGCTGGTTCACATCTTTAAACTTTCCTTTTTTTTTTTTTTTTTTTTATTTAAAACTTTTCATTTGTCTCAACATCCCCTCAATTTTTTTTTAATGTAAACTAATTGTTGTTGACAATTAATTTCTTTCTTGGAAAGGAAATATGTTTCCCTTTTCCCACTCTTTGTATCGTGGCGTAGTGTGTGTGTCTCCAAAAGATCGAATTATCGATATTGTCTCTATGTATTTATTTCGTAATCTCATTAACATATCTTGTTATTGTCTTTCGAAATGATAAGAAACAACATTAAATGCAAAGATGGAATAGAAATTAAGTTAAAGCATTAACCTTCCAAGTGGTGACACACTTGCATGTGTTCGCCCTTAAAAGGGTGTTGGCACTTTTGTGTTGTGGTTTACAGTGAGGCTGCGATATCTGCACCTTTCAGCCTAAAACACCCGTTTTCAGCAAACTCCTGATTAATCATACTTTACGACATGCTTAGAAGAGGGCAGTGGGTCTTTTCTTATTTTCTCAAAATAAGGAAGGGGGGCTGGGCGCAACCCACACGGGGAAGACGACAATTTTTAAATACAAGAACTGAATAGTAGTTCAGTTAAGGTTGAACAGCTGTCATTTATAGAGATGGATCTATAATTCGCCATGTGAGAAGAGCTTGGGATTTCAATGCTCAAGTTGGAGTTAGAATTGTAAAACAAGATTCTGGTGCTGTTGCACTGACTACAAGTAGTTGGACTTTGAAGGTCATGGCAACGACTAAAGTAATAACATGGCTGCAGACACAGACCTTTTCTCGCGCATGCTCAGTGACTCAATGAGTATGCTCATGAGGATACAGAAGGGCTCGGTCTGAAGACAATGGTTAAAGTGTCTAAAGCTTATCGGCTTGCAGGTGAAGCTACTATCGAGGGCGGACTAGCAATGGATCAGACATATATTCTAAATGCTCTACGAGAGGTAGGACGTTTGTGAGAACCAAGTGATGACTGTGAATCCATGACCAGACTGCAAGAACAACATTTGTTAAAAGGGGTGTGGCCAGAAAAGGGGACTACGCGGGGAGCTAAAGAAGAATAGGAAGCCAACACACGACTGGTTTCGTGAGCTGCTATACACTGCGGCATTTACTAAGGAGGGGATCCGAGCACTTATAGACTGAATGATTCGATGCACAATGTACAATAATCTGTCGACTAATTAACTAGTTGAAGTTTCCTCTAACATATACTGTCTGGTCTGGTAGTCTTAGCTTCAGCTTCATAGCAAACGGGTCACCCCATCTTTCCTCCGCTCCTGTATTAACTAAAAACACATAGAACGTTTTTCACAGTCCCTTGTGGGAAGATTGACAGACTGCTATCTCAGAATATCTAGCATACACACGCATTAAAGCATACAATAGCCACCCGAAGTGCTAACACAAACAGTCTGACATTAGAAATGCAGTTCATCATTGTTGGTAGCAGAAGTCACCAACAGATCAGCAGTTGCCCACGCGATCAATTTTAATCATATAGGGCACCACCAACATTGTGACGACAGGCATAGCGCCATTTTTTTTTAATCTGCAATTCACACCATCACGTTGGTCACAGTCGAAAAAACATTCCAAATGAAATCCCCAGCTAACAGTGTCACTCCAAGCATTCAACTCAGAAGCTGGGCGACGAAACTATATCCAGTCTATAAAAGGAGCAAAAATACATCGGCCAACGTCTGACAGAAGCAAAAAAATTTGACTCGGCTCCAAACAACGAATTCATCAAATGTCAACTTGTCATACATGTTATACAGGTATCCCATTCATAACTTCTGTGGAGGTTGAACGGTTATTTAGGATTTGTCCTGTTGGTCTGCCATCCAGGAGGAAATTTGTATGGTTTAAGGGATGGTAAAACTTTGGAGGAGGGCACGAGTGTTGGTTGAATTAATATTCATAGGCGTCTTGGTGCTCAAAATGGCGTATGGTAAAATATCCCAAAGGGGAGATAACCAGTATGAATTACAGGGACTATTGAGTGACGTTCAAACCTAAAAGAACCACACAACGAGGGCTAGACACCCGGTGACACAAAGTGCCACAATTCGGATGAAATCACCTGGTACAAGTGCCAGAAAGCCCGTTTAATCGTTAGGTTATATTAGGGCCTCCGACAACAGTCGGGGTGGGGGCTTTAAAATAACAAAAAATGTGAGTCCCATATTGGGACGGAGTTGTTCAACTAGAGAACTCTATTCTGAATGTAAAGTATACGACCTTTGTTGTCCAAAGGAAGGAATCTCTGCAGAACGCAGATGTATTTACATGTGGTACGTTTTAGGAATACTCCGTCTACTATCGGACTCTTGTAATACCGTATGAAAGACACGAGTCCGGTGGTTTTTCTAAATCATTCCCCGCGGAAATCGAAGCATCGGGCTAGTGAAACGCGTTCACTAACATCTAAGTCACATAGAATGTTTTAATCAAATGTACAAATAAGAACTCACATTCTGTAGTGGTGAGGAACTACGGTGTAGATCGAAACCCAAATTAACGCACTGGTTGGCAAGGAAAAATTTAAAGACGGTGATTCTAAATAAGGATGGTGATTTCATTACTTATTTCTGGTGCTCACACACTTGTCGGAGATTTAACAGGCCAGACATATATGTAATTTCTATCGGTGACACTTCAGTTAAGTGATTTAGTTCAGCATTGTTGGTATTTGTGGTTTTGCATATTCGCGTTAAGTGCATATGAAGGCTCTCTCTACGAATATCTTGTCTTCCTTTTGTGGGATGCAATTTTTCGTTATTTGAAGCCCTACTCTGGTTCTTGCCAGGGGCCGCAATATAGCCTGGCCGTAGATATGGTCTAATGGCGGAAAGCGGTTTCTAGGACCGATCCACGGGTGATCCTCATCCACATGGTGGCACTTTGTGTCATCGGGTGTTTATCGCTTGTGTGATGTCCTGGTGGGGTGAAAGAAGATAGAGAAAGAAGGCTTTCTATCTACAACGTTTATGTGTCGTTGGTAATTGAAGCTAAATGGTTCTACATTTCGTTTCATGATATTCTAAACGATGATGTATTTAGTTGGCTCTTTGTTGCAATGCACGAGGAAATAACACCATTTGAAAACGCCAGTTTCGAATCCTGTTGTCTTCACTGTTTTTATTGTTTAATGTGGAAACTGTATGCCAATCCCTACTACCACTTCTAGGAGTGTCCAATCAATATATACTGGGGCGTCGCCACAAAGAATTAACCGGGGCAGCCTCAGTATCTTTATAAAGCCTCCCGGGAATCTCAAACCTTTGTTTAAGTGTGCAATAATAGTAGTTATAATACTTTGGGGACCCTTTTGGTGTCTAAATCCTCATGTTCAATGATCCTTGAAATACGGCTTTATTTCTCATCACTAGACTATCTATAGAGTGCTCACTGATGACCGTATCTGAGTACAAAGTTGTCACGGAAAATCCTGGCTAGAACGTTGTGTATGTCTGGAGGTGGCTTCACGTGAGCTGTTTTAGGAGATGTGCTCCAGTAGGTGACACAAACAAGAAGACAAGGGAGAAAAGAAAGAAAGAAAGAAAGAAAGAAAGAAAGAAAGAAAGAAAGAAAGAAAGAAAGAAAGAAAGAAAGAAAGAAAGAAAGAAAGAAAGAAAAGAAAGAAAGAAAGAAAGAAAGAAAGAAAGAAAGAAAAGAAAGAAAGAGAAAGAAAGAAAGAAAGAAAGAAAGAAAGAAAGAAAGAAAGAAAGAAAGAAAAAGAAAGAAAGAAAGAAAGAAAGAAAGAAAGAAAGAAAGAAAGAAGAAAGAAAGAAGAAAGAAAGAAAGAAGAAAGAAAGAAAAGAAAGAAAGAAAGAAAGAAAGAAAGAAAGAGGAAAGGGGAGGAGGAAGAAGAAGAAAAGACGACGACGAAGAAGATTAAGAAAAAGAAGTGGCAGAAGAAGAAGAAGAAGAAGAAGAAGAAGAAGAAGAAGAAGAAGAAGAAGAAGAAGAAGAAGAAGAAGAAGAAGAAGAAGAAGAAGAAGAAGAAGAACAACAACAACAACAACAACAACAACAACAACAACAACAACAACAACAACATCATCATCATCATCAACAACAACAACAACAAGAACAAGAAGAACAACAACAACAACAACAAACATAACATTAACAAATAAGCACGAATCAGGAAAACAAGAAAAAATGAAAGGCAAGTAAAATAGAACGCACTTGGTAATTCTCGTATTTTAACATTTTTGAAGTTTTTTTTTTTTTTTTTGTTCGCTAGTGTCATTTTTTATTTTTCTCTCTCTAATTTTCATAAACAAATTCACACATTAATCTATGCTCGTCTATGACAACATGATTTTCACTTACCTTGTCAAAACTTGAAGACAGTTAATCACGCAAATATATTCCCCATAAACGTACTCCAGAAGTAATTACAAACACATTGAGTATAGAATAAACAGTACCAGTCACAATAGAGCATCTCTAGAAAGAGCACATGAAAACAAAGCAATCGGCTTCCGATCAGGCAGGATTCCGTAGCCCTCTTCGACAGCCTACATTGCAGCTGTGGCAATCCCCGACGCAAACAGGCGGGAATCAGAAACAACATGATTGAGTCGTCTGCAGATCGAAACAATCCAGTGTACAGATGTTTTTTTACGCTAAATCATAGTTTTTCACTTTTCTTACAAATCCTTATCTAGCATTGAATTTGGAAAGAATAATAGTTTTAGAGGGAAAATCAATGCTCTGTGTGTGAAAGTAAAAATAAAGTAGTGAAAATCCCGCTGCAGGTGCTAGTGTACCAGTGCCGCATTGTACGGTTAAAAAAAAGGTCTACACAGAAGCGGCGCCAGAACTTAGGAAGCTTAGGCAATGAGTCCCCGCCCCTTAATCCCATTAATCTTTAGAGTTGTATGCGGGGTGGGGGGAGGGGGGGGGGAGGGGGATGTTAGTTGTTTATACATTTTCTGTTATCTCAAATATAAGTATTTATTACATAATAAATATTATGTATTGTAAAGTACTTGTTACATAAGTACTTTAGGTTAGGTTGTTGCGTATCCTTTACAGGACGTTGCAGAACCAACCCCAACAGCCCCTGGCTGTTGTGTGGTTTTTCTAGGCAAATTTACGTTCAGTAGTTTGACATTGCTTTCCTGACGTTCGGCTTTCTTAATCCACTGTCGAAACCACCGCAAGGCGCATGGCCCGCAGCTGGAATCAAACCCGGCATCCCGGCATTACGAAGCGTTCGCATCGATTTAGCAATAGAGCACTTTACCATACATTAAAATAATTAACCAGAACACTCACATCAAAAGCAAAGATGGCACAATGCTGAGCAAAGGGAAAGATTGGCAGAACATTTCAAGGAGACATTAAACACGCCTGACCTAATAGACTTAATGAAGTTTGAAGAAGAAGCAAAGAGAACCATATTCTCCATAAATGAGGGACAGATTAATGTTACCGAAATCAAAGAGGCAATACATTCCCTAGCAAATAACAAGGCAGCGGGTGGTTATAATATTACGCAGAAAAATATAATCCTAATGACTGCAATAACTAGACAGGAATTACCTTGCTATCTGCTATGTCAAAAAACTTTTGCAAAGTAATCCTTAATAGAATTAAAGAGGCAGTTAAAACAATATAGAGAGAAGAAGAAGCCGGTTTTAGAACTGGAAGAAGTTGTATGGATCAAATAATTACCCTGAGATTTATTCTAGAAGATCACATTGAGAAGTTATCACAACTCATCCTGAATTTTATTGATTTCGAGAAGGCCTTTAACAGCTCACATATAATTTCACTATAAGGGAATTTTGGAATGCTACGGCATACCAGCCAAAATAAAATAAAAAGGCCGATTATCAGAAATTTATAAGATGGTTCAGAATGTGCAGTACGCACTGAACATGGTCTAAGTGACTGGTTTTTGGTGGAAACAGGGGTAAAACAACACTGTATTCTATCTCCCTTGATGTTTGGCATAGTCATTGATTGGGTAATTAAATTTTTTTTTTTGGCTAAGGCACTACTGGTATCGATTAGGCAGAGAATAGACAACTTGAAGGTCTGGATTTCGCAGATGGTAATGTTCCGTTCAGTAAAAATAATAAAGACGTGCAAAGAAAAACAGAAAAATTTGCCAGACTAGAAATAAGTAATGATAAAACAAATTATTAAAGATACCCACAACAGATTATGTGGATGTCATGTTAGAGAACCAACCGATAAAAGTAACGGACCATTTCATCAAACTGCTAGCAATTTTGACTCTCAAGGAGAT
Organism: Candidula unifasciata; assembly: GCA_905116865.2. Taxonomy (NCBI): domain Eukaryota; kingdom Metazoa; phylum Mollusca; class Gastropoda; order Stylommatophora; family Geomitridae; genus Candidula; species Candidula unifasciata. Next base: position 107,352 of record CAJHNH020001051.1, read on the forward strand.
ACGACGAAGAAAATTGTGATACGGTGTGGTAAGTTCTTAAAAGCCTTACAAAAATGTGGAGTTATACAGCTTAAAGACCAAACTACAAAGCTTCAATTCTAACGTTATTTCAGTTCTAAAATATGCCAGCGACAGTTGGAGAACCATGGAAGCTATGGGACGAAAACTGGCTCTCCTGTCAACCTCGGCCGGCAGACAACAGTCGACGGCCGGTTAGTCGGAGTTCTGTCCCCTGGCTGCAGTGCTATTACGGAGTGGAAAGGAGGGAACGAAACAAATGACATAATTACTGTGTGTTGGCGATAGACAGCGTGCACTGCCCTGCTATAATCATACGGTTACGGTTTGGGTTAGGGGTAGGGTTAGGGGTAGGGTTTGGGTTAGGGGTAGGGGTAGGGGTAGGGGAGGGGTAGGGTTAGGGTTAGGGGTAGGGGTAGAGTTAGGGTTAGGGGTAGGGTTAGGGGTAGGGGTAGGGTTTGGGTTAGGTTTAGGGTTAGGGGTAGGGTTTGAGTTAGGGTGTGGGTTAGGGTTAGGGTGTGGGTTAGGGTTAGGGTGTGGGTTGGTTACGGTAAGTGTCGCCGCATCTCGTCTTCGCAAAAACTCATCGTAGCAACCCACACTCCAACCCTTACCCTAACCCAAACCCTAACCCAAACCCTAAACCTAACCCAATCCCTACCCCTAACCCTAACCCTAAACCTAACCCAATCCCTACCCCTAACCCTAACCCTAAACCTAACACTAACCCTAGGGTACTGCACGCTGTCTATCACCGACACACAGTAATTATGTCACTTGTTTTGTTCCCTCTAGTCCACTTCGTAATGCGTCGCAAGAAGCGGTAATTGAACGCGGCCGCTAATTTGAGTCGCAGTCGTGCCGTCTCCAGTCCGTAATTGCACTGCAGCCAGGGGACAGAACTCTGACCAACCGGCCGTCGACTGTTGTCTACCGGCCGTAGTTGACAGGAGAGCCCGAAAACTTAATCATCTGGAAAATGAAATGTCTGAGAAAAATCATAAATATAAAATAGGTTGAATTCAAAAAGAGCGAAGAGATTACAGAAATGTTTGGACAAATACCCGTAATCGCTGCAATAAGACAAAGAAGGTAGAGCTATTTTGGACACACTCTGGGATGAAATGAGCAAAGAATTACAAAACACGCACTTAAATAAGAAGCAAACGGTCTGAGAAAAATAGGACGTCCCCAAAAAAAAACCCATTCAAAACAATATTATTAAGAAAGACAACAAATGCTTGGCTGAACTCAATATCAGAAATCTGAAGTGTAGCGTGCAATAGAGCCCAGTGTAAGAATCGAAGGAGGCCTTATGTCACGTCTGACGGCATACACAGGATGATGATGATTTAAACAAGACTTTGGTGCCTTGAGCCTCGCCCTTTACTTCTCTAGACTTTACCTGATAATTGTTTTTAGGGCTGGGTCGACATGGAAACCAAGGCTATTGGAAGGGGGTGGGGGTGGGGAGTCTCTATTGTCACTACTGTCTCTATTGTCATTACTGTCTCTATTGTCATTACTGTCTCTATTGTCACTACTGTCTCTATTGTCACTACTGTCTCTACTGTCACAACTGTCTCTATTTACTGTCTTATTGTCACAACTGTCTATATTGTCACAACTGTCTGTATTGTCACAACTGTCTCTACTGTCATTGCTGTCTCTATTGTCACAACTGTCTGTATTGTCACAACTGTCTCTATTGTCACAACTGTCTGTATTTTCACAACTGTCTCTACTGTCATTACTGTCTCTATTGTCACAACTGTTTGTATTGTCACTACTGTCGCTATTGTCACTACTGTCTGTATATACCACGTGTTAGTTCGGTGTAGACATGGCGTTCGTCAGCCTGAGGATTTAGAGCCGCGTGGCTAGTTCTGTCGCCACGGACTGTGCAGGTTAGAATGTTTAATTTTGCCTTCGACAGAAAAACTCAACAACTTACAGGGGGTCGAACCTGGATCACCCGCATTAGAGCTTGACATTGAAACCGTTCACAATAAACAGTGTATTGGCAGCAAACATGGATTGCTTAATACCGTCCGCCTACTAAAAAAACAACATCTTGTCTTTTCTGCAATGTTAAAATCAAAACATATTTTTTTCCATTCATTTCAGTGAGTTGCCGTAGTGATTTTTTTTTTTTTTTATTTGTTTCTGTCATGTTTTCTAAAACACACCCACCACTTCTGACCTCCCCCCCCCCCCCCCCCCCCCCCCCCCCCTCCTTTTTAAAGAGATTCTTGGTAGTTGAAAATTGACAGCTCCCGGGAGAATCGTTTTAATTTTTTTTTCCTAAGCTACTTCTAATACATAATAAATATCCTTCCCCTTTTAATATTATCCACCCTCCGCGTTTATTGTCTTCCTTGTTGTTATACAATTATTATTTCCGCCCTCGTGATTGGGCAACAGCATCTTAAATGAACTCGGAATACCCCCACAAAGCATGCAATAAACAAAACACACACGCACACACAGACCCACAAAAATTTTCACGCGCACAAATTGTGAAATGGAAGCTTCGATGGCAGACTATCTAATGTTTTCGTCTACCAAGAATGAGGTGATTGTTTGTCACGCTTCTCGAGGCAACACTCAAACGATTGTTTAGTACATATTGCGTGAAGTTCTAAATGGAAAGAAATGGCCTGTCGAATATTAAAAAAAATCTTTATTTCTTGACCTATTTACCACTTCTGCGGCGTAAAAGGGAGTGGGGTGGGGGTTGGGGGGGGGGGGGGGGGGGGCTTCAAGACTGAGGGTTTTGTGCCATTAGCTAGTGCTTTCGCTGTGCGGGTAGAATCTTATTTTTGTCCCTGACAGACACACATCCCCAGCCTTACCGAGGATTCGAACCCGGGGCTTTCGCTTGTGAAGAAAGCTTTCTAACCGTTCAGCCAGTCACGTGTCTAAACGTGCATTTTTTAACGCTTTCAGTTCCAGCGAACTCGCTATAGGTTCAAAGAGTACTCTTTATATGTCGTTTGCCATCAGCGTAAACCTGGGACAGTCCCCTGCGGTAGATCTTCTCAGTTTGATGCAAGTCTTTGAAATCCCGCCCACTAATAGCTTGGCGCTCTCGTGTCAACAGTTCAAATTTTATTTTGATTCTACGATGCCGCCGGATGCGGTTACCTCTCTATATCATAGCACAGCACAGCCCTGTCCTGAAGTACCAAGGTTATATTTCCCTAACAGGCAATTTATTTATTTATTTTTGTTTTGAAACTAATTTCGTGGTTTTTCGGACAGTGGTACGACGATGGTGCGACAAGGCAGCGATCGGGACTCTGCCAGTTATCTCCTAAAGTGAGCTCTCTGTTCCCTCCTGTCCCGGCATATGAAACTAAGGAGTTCCATGACGACCATATTGGTCGAATTGTGTCGTCACACATGACACCTAATAAGGTTAAGGTTAGTTGCGTATCCTTTACCGGACGTTGCAGAACCAACCTCAACAGCCCGTGCTGTTGTGTGGTTTTTCTAGGCAAATTTACGTCCAGTAGTTTGCCATTGCTTCTGAACGGTCGGCTTTCTTAATACCACTGTGGAAACCAACGCAAGGCGCATGGCCCGCAGCTGGGATCGAACCCGGCATCCCGGCATTACGAAGCGTGTGCATCGACACAGAGCCGAATTGACAACTAATAGAAGTCATTTAATAGCAATGATTGTAGAATATTTCATTAGTACGGGTCGCAAGTTTGCTTGCAAGAGGTCGTATGTGGTTCTCCTGCCACCAGATATGCCTCTCTAGCCAACCTCTATTGTGAAGTTTTCTGTCCGTGCAATCTTACACGTGAATGCTCACTTCATTCTCCGGTACATTCTGCAGGCGTATTCAAATCGATGCTAGAGACATGCTTCAGGAGGATTTTTTTTCCAGTCATCATTTTTTTAAGGTAAGAGGGTAGAAAATGTCAACTTAGCGACTCCGCCTGAACAGAGAATTGTGCCAACTATCTTCGGAAATTAAATATCAGTTAAGCAGATGTGTTCTGATCGCGTGTCACTTGGCAATTACCAGAAAGAGAATCGTTATTTTATAGATAATTCTATGGAAGCTGCAGGGAAATGGCAAGAGAGGGTGCGGGGGGGGGGGGGGGGGAAGAAAGCACGACGAAACGTATCGTCATAAAGACAAACATATACGACCTTCAGAACAGTGCAATCCCGTCTGCGCATTATTTAAAATATGATTGGTTGGTAGTTATTCTCTTTCAGCACTTGCCTTTAAAAGGGCTGATGGTGCTTTGTGTTTGTGGTTTACAGCTAGGCTGCGAAATCTGTGCCTTTCGACGCAACACATCGTTTTTTCCTTAAACCCTAATTGGTAGCTTTTTACGGCAGGCTTGTTTGTGTAAGGCGGTGATCTTTCTGATGCTCCAAAACAGGGGTGGCGGAAACGACACAGAAAAGTCCTGATAGAGAAGTCTGGCGATCTGTCTTGTAAGCCTCTACACCCCGAGTTAGAAGAGGGACTGCTTGGTAAGTAGGTAAGGAATCTACGCGGTGGGGTGGGGGCGGGGGGGGGGGTATTTTTAGTCAACTTGGAGACTAAAGAAAGACTGAGTTAGATCGACCGGTAGGCAGGAAGACAAACGGCGACTAGTTGTTTACACGTACAAGTTTTATCAACTAGCCGTCACAGAAGCTATCTTACAAACTATTTGTCCCTTCTGAAGGCTGTCTCATCGACTGTTGTCAACGCGCTGTCCGACCTACTAGCTCTATTTGCGACCCGTCTCCGCCTAAAAATACCTGCATACCGACAACGAAGCACCAGTTGCTACGGAGACAACATATTGATTTATGCACCATATGTCTTCCCCCCCCCCCCCCCCCGCCACTCTGCCGGCTGTCCCTGCTGCCTATGTCTATTTTCATATCCCCTAAATTGTTTAGTTTTGTAACATATATAGCCCCCGCTAACAAACTACTTCTAATTTTGTCTATTACAAAACCCATAAGCCCGCTCCAACTCTATTAGTCACCCTGTCGCCCCGGGTCCCCTTCCCCGCCTGCCCCCCGGTCATCACGCCGCCTTCCTAGGTTTCTTTATCGCAAGTCTAAAACGGCTCCCTTCTGCCGGCAGTCACTGCTACTTATGTCTATTTTAATATCCCCTAACTTTTTGTAACATATATATACCCCCCGCTAACTAACCACTCTTAATTTTGTCTATTACAGAACCCATAAGCCCGCACCAACTCTATTAGTCGCCCTGTCGCCCCTGCCCCGCCTGTCCCGCTGCTTACCTAAATACTGTTCCTGATCTCACCCTTTATATAACGCCACCTGACACCTGCAGTTATGAAGATAATAATGCGCCTACAAAGTATCGATTTCCTATACCTTTCCCTAAAACCAATCACGCGTGCCATCACCAATCACCCGATCGATATTTACTAAGGATAAAGAGGGCGGGTGCCTGATCGATATTTACTAAGGATAAAGAGGGCGGGTGCTAACCCGCTAGAAAGAACCAATCACTTTTGGCCACCATCTTTTACTAAGGATAAAGAGGGATCGATTTCTCAAATGCGGCCTCAAAACGACTTATACACTACTCTTACCCTATAGAATCATGTCCTCATCTTTACTGAAGTCTGCCTTACAAGACCCACAGGATAAACTTAGCTTGGATGACGAAGTTAAAGCTTCAGATCCAAAAGGACTAGGGTATACTTTAGCTGTTCCAATTTCTTTTAATACCCAATCAGGGAGCTGATAAGTGGAACAGCCTTTTTTTTAGTCCAATCAGCCCGAATTTTATTATCAAGATATCATTTAAGAGGTCAAATTTCATCCTGTTTCTTAGTTTAGATTTGATAAATTCACTTCAGATAAAAACATCTAGAAAGACATCTACCATCTAAACGTCAAAAACTACATCTAAATGCAAGAAAAAACATATAAATCTGGATGTAAAACATCCAAAGTGGCAACACTGATTCCAATGTGGACCATGAACAGGACGGTGCGCTTGAGGTCTTTTATCGGTGCCAAGTAGTGTCCCTTTCTGAGATGCTCCCATAAGCCAGATTTCTGTGCTTTCTTAATATCCTACCCCAAAAAGGGAAAATCCACAGGTCGCGGGACAGTCTAATATTTTTGGGGGTGGTTTATAGGCTGCATGCAGTCGTGAGGTCTATGCTGCATGCAGTCGTGGGACCTAGGCTGCACTCTTTTGTGGGACGTAGGGGGTTGAGGTTAAGGCCAGTTCTAGATGTTTTTGAGTCGTTAAAAGCATCAGAAAGCCGGAAAACCCGTTCTTACCACCCTCTAAAATGTTGGACTGTCCTGTGACATCATCTGGGGAGTACGATACTACGAAAGAACCCAGATTTTTTTTTTTTTTTTTTTTTTACTTTCAAAGTCTTGGCAATCCTTCACAAATCTTCTAGAGTTTGTTTTGGTGAACCACAATCCAAAGCTGCAGAGTTAGCAAGAATCTTCCGATGCAGATGATGTCGATTGTTGGAAAACCCTTCAAGCCTTGAAATAGCATGAGGAGTAATTTCACATTTATTGATCGGCCGTATTTCGTTCCTCTGCTTCTATAAACTGTAATCAATAACTTAGATGTTTGCGTAATAATAAACAAGAAGGAGGATAGACTCGCGACTTCTATCAAATATGATAAAAATGGGCACTTTCGTTATTGCTCGCGTGGTGTAATGATGGCTTTTAGCGTACTCTTGTTGTTCAAGTACAAGTGATAGAAACACTTTGTAATGTCACACATGTTCTCCACTTTTTTAAGTCTTTACAACAACAGAAAATACAGAGAAAGAGCTTCTTATTCTTCTTTTCTTGCACTTCTTCTTGTTCTTTTTCTCATTCTTCTTCTTTTTCTTCTTCTTTTTCGTCTTTCTTCTTATTATTCTTATTATTTATATTGTTAATTTTATTTTTCTGCTGCTGCTGTTTCGTTGTGTGCTTCTTCCATTTTTGTCGCTAATAGCACGTTCTGTCATAATTAATATACTCTGGGTTAAAGCGATGAATACAGCAAACCATTAAATAGTTACTGCGAACCCTTTTCCTCTTCTCATACGCTGACTGTAAACTCCAAAGGAAAGTTTTGGTTATTCGTCACGTTTGGTCTTTAGTCTCGTTCCAGAACTTGAGTTTTGCATGCAATCCCCTTAACAGATATGACTTATTTGCATGCAGACTGTTGGTTTCTTGTAATCTTAATGAGTCGCTCCTTAGATATTATTATTAGGGACAATACGTCTGTTACCCCCCCCCCCCACCCCACCCCCCCCCCCACCCAAAAAAACCTAAACTAAGGATGTCAGAAGTAAATGACTCTTCTCACGCATTCGTGTGTATTGGGCAGATAGGGCTAGACCTATATTTTATAGACCGATCAGCACTTGAGGGGTGATGTGGTCAGCATCTCGCCGGTCACCTTTACTTCACAGGACTGAACCTGGTACCTACTCAGCCTGGGTCGACCTAAGAGTCAGTGTCATTTTCTGAAAATGAAGAAAAAAAGGTTCTGCTCAGTCTAGACCCGAACTCACGACCACCTAATCCGCAGGCGAGCATCTAGCCGCTACACCAAATAGCACAGTTATAATGGGGCACCCCCAAACGTTTACAAGGTAATCGGCAGACCAGTATGGCTGGGCTGCTACAGTAACAAGTAGAAACTGTGCTTTTGTAAAAAAAAAAAAAAAAATGGTGTCACCTTGAAACTAAGAATAGGACTCAAGTTACGTTATCATCGAAAGTTGCGCAATCTACAGAAGGAGTGAAATGTCACCGATTTACGGTTGTCATTTGTCATCCCCTAGTTCTAATGTGTCGATAATTTAAACACACATAGACGATAGCCAGACTCACTGGGAATTGTAAAACATAAATGTTATTAATATAGGGTGGAAATAGGGAGGGGAAGACGACAGACAGACAGACAGACAGACAGACAGACAGACAGACAGACAGACAGACAGACAGACAGACAGACAGACAGACAGACAGACAGACAGACAGACAGACAGACAGACAGACAGACAGACAGACAGACAGACAGACAGACAGACAGACAGACAGACAGACAGACAGACAGACAGACAGACAGACAGACAGACAGACAGGACGGACGGACGGACGGACGGACGGACCGACCGACAGACAGACAGACGGACGGAAAGATGGATGGATGGACGGACCGACTGGCAGACAGACCGAAGGATGGATGGTTTGACTGATGGGTGAAGGGTTGGAGGTATGGGTTGATGGATAGGAAGGTAGGTAGATTGTATGTATGTATGGTTAGTATTAGAGAAAGAGGGAGACAGAGAGTGGGAGAGAGAGAGAACGAACGAAAAAAAACGAACGAACGAACACACTTTATTTCAAAGGGTTAAAAACTCAGGCCCGTCTAACATTCTGTCCTTCCAGAGAAAGAGAGAGAGAGAGAGAGAGAGAGAGAGAGAGAGAGAGAGAGAGAGAGAGAGAGAGAGAGAGAGAGAAGGATGGATGGAATCGTTAAACGTTTATTCTGAAACGGTAATGGTTCTTTAACTGACCGAATTACGCTAATGGATTTATGGACAAATGCGCTGTTGTGAAGATACTATTTAAAAATAGAGTTAAGAACATAACACTCTTTTTTTTTTTTTTAAACTGCAGGAACAAGTCTAGCGCTAGAGAGCACGAGGTAGACAGCGATACAAGTGGGAGGACAAAATCAAGAGATGGACAAACAGCAATCTTAAAGAGAGCGTACAACCACGAAAAGAGTGTTTGAGTTCCACTGCAGCCGAGCTTAATTGTGAAGCCGCTACCTTATTGATTGAGTGATTGAAGGAATGATTGATTGAATGAATGAATAACGTCAGGTTTCTTTTCGAAGTTGTAGGTAGAGTGGGCAGGTCTGCAGAATGTACTCAGGTGTGTGTGGTCCTGTTTGACAGGCAGACTGTAAGTAAAGGACCCTTTTCCACGCCTTTAGGCGTGTAGGGCATATAGGGCTAGACCTATATTTTATAGACCAAGATGGGTGATGTGGTCAGCATCACGCCGGTCACCTTTACTTCCCGGGACTGCACCCGGTACCCACTTAAGACTGGGTCGACCTGGGAGCCAAGGTCATTTTTGAAGAAAAGTCCGGCTCCGCCAGGGAGCGAACCCACGACCTTCCGATCCGTACGCGCGTCTAGCCGCTCTGCCACGGCGACTCCCAGGCAGACTGTGGGAACTGTTTGTATTTTATGCATGTGGTAGCTTGGTAGCTAAGCCTGTAGCGTCCTGTTCGTATACGGAAAACTGTTGCATGTTGCTTTTTGCTGAGTCTGCTGATGGGGTCTTGGGGATGTTTACTTTGACGAACCCACGACCTTCCGATCCGTAGCGCGCGTCTAGCCGCTCTGCCACGGCGACTCCCAGGCAGACTGTGGGAACTGTTTGTATTTTATGCATGTGGTAGCTTGGTAGCTAAGCCTGTAGCGTCCTGTTCGTATACGGAAAACTGTTGCATGTTGCTTTCTGCTGAGTCTGCTGATGGGGTCTTGGGGATGTTTACTTTGATTTGTTCTCTCCACAATTCCTTGCATTTACCCTTGATAGGTGTTTTGATTTCTGGTAAAGACAATGAATGGGTGTGTTGTTTCTCATTTGTTCCATTTTTCGCAAGTATGTCCGCTAACTCATTTCCTGGTGTGCCACAGTGAGCCGGGATCCACTAGGGAACGGTTCGATTGTTTTCTGAAAGACTGTTTAGCTTGTGGGTCAGTTCTCTCCATGTTGTCTCTCGGATCCATCGTCTGGAGGACTGACATGCGGTAACACAGGAAAACAATTTTGGTGTCTTTAATTTGTCTTTCCACGAGAACTTTGTTTGCATCAATAATTGCTGGCTACTCTGCTCTGGGTTCTCGTTTTCCAGAGGCACACATGTGTGTCCATTCGGGTTTGGGTAAGAGTTGTGGACATGTTCAAGGGTCTTTGCATGCAGCACTAGGTCACATTCTTCAGCTTTTCTGTCTATGCGAAGGCTTGTTGTTGTGACTGTATAGTTAGGCTGTAGTTCTACGCTGTATGCCTCGATCATTTCCCAGGTTGAATTATCTTTAGAAAAGTTGTCAATGTTTTTGCGCAGTACATTCATTTTTGACAGATGGTTAAAGCTTTCTCTTTTCAGTCCGTTTATTGTTTGCTATTCTGTGCATTGGTTTGTTGTTCATGCGTGTAAATTTTTCTGTTAGAATAAACACCTTTTCTTCCCTTCGATAGTTCAAGCTCGGGATCTGCGTGGTCTCAAGGCATGGTGTCCGCCTCGAGTGCTGGACGTTCAGGCGCCGGCGAAGGCTGGGACTTTTTTTTTTCGAGTGAACTTTTAGTAATTTTATCTTGTCACTCGGTAGTAAGGTCAGACGCTCGTGTGTATTGCTGCGCACGTAAAAAATCCTTAAGCAGTTAGAAATCGAAAATAGTAGCCTAATGCCATTGCCCGAGCAGAAATTTGGAGTTTAAAATATACTAAAAGTGTTTCATGATCTTTGCTGGTGCTATGGAGCTCGTGCACTGCGCTGATTTTCTTGAGATTTAGACTTGAGTTAGAAGTAGAACGGACCACTTATGTGCTACTGCCCTTGTATCATGATGTTGATTCATTGTTTACAAATATCACCTCAATGAGGAGACGAACCCAAGACCATCGTGTCGAGAGGATAGCGACTAGCCACTGCGCCATTGCGGTTCCCAACAGATGTTACATGAACTTTTTTGTCAAATTATAACTGGAATAGAAACTGTTACTGAATAGACTGCACACCCACCTTGTACCAACCGCAGCCGGGAGACAGGAAAACCATACGGGAGCCACCAGTCGTTACATTGGCCAGAACAGAATGGGGGTTTTTCGCCTAAAAATCCTTAGAGACATACTCAGGAGGAGATCGGAGCACTTATGGTCATGTCCAATGTGCGATGAAGATGATCTGAAAAATGAACAGTGAACGATAAACAAATTATAAATTGTAAAGTTGCTTCTCTTTCTTTATTCTTCGCTGTTTTCCTGTTTGATCGGTCCATAGATTTGTCGAGAGATTGTTGTCAAAAGAGTTTATTAGTTTCGTCTCTCTTTGTTCAGTTCTCTTTTTGACAGCTTCACAGGATAACTGACCAGAAGATCTGACCGACACTCAACATTCAAGGGAAAGGCGAGACTGTTACTGGTGCCATCAGATTTGGAACTAGATTTTGCTACTGAAGATGTGAACAGAGTGCTTATGTGACTTTCCCAAGTGCTGCAATGTTGATTACTAATTCAGCAATAGATATTCAACAAAGGACAACTGGTCTCATCCGTGCTTTAAGTAATGTTATCGTGGTGTTTCGATATGGAGCATCTCATTTAGCAGTTGCTCAGAAGTCAATTTATGTTCCTGGCTTCATAAGACGAAGTAAGGTTTTACAATAGTAAGAGTTTTGATCATAAGCTTCAACCCTCAACTTAGAAAACGAGGAGGTGGAAAAAAAAGGGGGGGAGGGGGGAGGAGGGGGTCCACGGTGTTTCTGTCTATATATTCTCTACACTTTGCCATGCTGGGCTTGGGATGCCCTCCTGGTAGCTTCTCTGCCGCCGGCACAGCTCTAAAGGTCATTGAGAAACCAAGCTTCCCTGCCAAGCCAATGTGGAGACACTTCCGGTGGAGTTTGCATCATTGCTTTGACACCAACATTATCATGTGCCGTGATGATAGGAGTAGTTTATGTATGTATGTATGTATGTATGTATGTATGTATGTATGTATGTATGTATGTATGTATGTATGTATGTATGTATGTATGTATGTATGTATGTATGTATGTATGTATGTATGTATGTATGTATGTATGTATGTATGCATGCATGCATGCATGCATGCATGCATGCATGCATGCATGCATGCATGCATGCATGCATGCATGCATGCATGCATGTATGTATGTATGTATGTATGTATGTATGTATGTATGTATGTATGTATGTATGTATGTATGTATGTATGTATGTATGTATGTATGTATGTATGTATGTATGTATGTATGTATGTATGTATGTATGCATGCATGCATGCATGCATGCATGCATGCATGTATGTATGTATGTATGTATGTATGTATGTATGTATGTATGTATGTATGTATGTATGTATGTATGTATGTATGTATGTATGTATGTATGTATGTATGTATGTATGTATGTATGTATGTATGTATGTATGTATGCATGTATGTATGTAGGTATATAGGTATTATGTAGGTGTGTATGTAGGTATATATGTAGGTATGTATGTATGTATGTATGTATGTATGTATGTATGTATGTATGTATGTATGTATGTATGTATGTATGTATGTATGTATGTATGTATGTATGTATTTATGTATGCATGCATGTATGTATGTATGTATGTATGTATGTATGTATGTATGTATGTATGTATGTATGTAGGTAGGTAGGTAGGTAGGTAGGTAGGTAGGTAGGTAGGTAGGTAGGTAGGTAGGTAGGTAGGTAGGTAGGTAGGTAGGTAGGTAGGTAGGTAGGTAGGTAGGTAGGTAGGTAGGTAGGTAGGTAGGTAGGTAGGTAGGTAGGTAGGTAGGTAGGTAGGTAGGTAGGTAGGTATGTATGTATGTATGTATGTATGTATGTATGTATGTATGTATGTATGTATGTATGTATGTATGTATGTATGTATGTATGTATGTATGTATGTGTGTGTGTGTGTATGTATGTGTGTGTACACGCGTGCATTCGTGGGATTATATATGTGTGTATGTCATCCTAATTTCTCAGTCACGTTAGATTTTCACTTTCTGTTTTGTTAAATGAAAATATTTCGTTCTGTTACAACATCTCTGCTTGGAGCGAAATTCACGATCACTTCCGGTGTTGGTGTTTACGTCTGCGACCTCCCGCTCAAATCTCGGTCATCGCTCCCGCCTGGATTTTTCTCACAAGTTAAAAATATTCCACTGTCTTGATATATTTCAGAATATTTCCTCTCTACACACACCCACAAGTACGTACTCACAGGGTAGTTGACATTTCCATTACATCCAGCGAACTGTAATTATTAACTAGGAGATTTTTTTTTTTAAACACCAATGGAAGGGGAGATAATCACCACTCAGACTGAATTGTGTACAAGTTATCGCCTTCTTTCGCAATATTGAAGTATATAGAATCTTCATAGATGAACACTTCTCAACCAAATCTGAACACTTTTTTTGTAGAAAAAATAGTAGTAGTAGTAGCAGCAGTAGCTGCAGCAAACTAGCAGTCTCTGCATAACCAACAAATATGCGCACGCCGTTAATGCATAAGGCAGTTGCTAGATGCGCCAAAGCCGACAGTCACCGCCAGAAATGCAGTTTGTTATTTGGAAAAGTTCGTCAGTCACAATAATGTCTATAAACGAGCACAGTTATTACATAATGTACTTCAACAACCCACACGTAAACCGACTACCTGCCATACTGAATACCACGACGCAGAGGCAGCACAAATAAAAGGTACTACCCTTTTTTTTGTAATCTTGTTGCTGTCAGGTCTTGGTCAGATATGACTGGGCTACCGTATAACAGTAGCCGGTACCACCTGTCTTTTGTTACGCCGAATGTTGGGCGGCGTATACTAACCCAAGATCCCATATTGTGCCAACGTCTTTGGGCGGAGGAGCGTATTGGGAAGGATACTAGCCTCATCCTAGGAAGAGAAAATGCAACCCGAAAACTTTTTTTTTATGGCAGGGCAGACCAGGCCCTTCCTGAGCTGGCAGCTGGTTTAGGAGGGAAGCTCTGACAGGTGGACAGATAGAGCACTGCTCTTCTGATCCGGCAGCTTCTGCAACATGCCTCGTTCCAAACGTACTGGTTTTACCTTTCCTTTGGAGTAAACAAGACAGGTCAAGGGAGTGATCATTATGCATGGGCAACATAGGGTCTCTACAATACTGCCCAGGTTTTGTGCTATGGAGAGGAGGAACTGCATCCCTGGCCTTAATCGGTCTCGGAAACTCTCGCCATCGCCATGGGCTGTCAGTCTCATGCCTCAAGATAGCACAATATAACATTCTGGAAAGACGGAAAGGTGCCAACGACCAATAAATGAATGACTCATTTGTTTTTTAAATCTCACACAGCTGCACCAGGTCCTTAACTCAGTAGCTTAGAAAGCGAAACTGTAGACTCCCGTCAATATGGGGAAACTTCATTAGCAAAGCGTTGTCAGTAGCAGAAATAACCCCGAAGCTAAAACATTCTGCAATGTTTGTCCTCCATGCTGAGCGGAAAGTCGACACTTTCTTGCTTTGTGTACGTAAATCTAAGTTATTCTTCTTCCTCTTCTTCGCTTTCATCGGTTGTAAACTCTGGTGGAAAGTTCTGGTTATTGGTCTGGTAGTCTGGTGGTCTGGTAGTCTTAGTTTCAGCTTCATGGCAAACGGGTCGCCCCATCTTTGCTCCCCTCCTGTGCCAGCGAAAAACACTCAGAATGTCTATCACAGTCCCTTGTGGAAAAATTGACAGACTGCTGTCTCAGCATATCTAGCATACACTCGCATTAAAGCATATGGTAGCCATCCGAAGTGCTAACACAAACAGTCCAACATTAGAAATGCAGTTCATCATTGATAATAGCAGAACTTGTCGCCAACAGTTCAGCAGTTGTCCGCGCGATCAATTTTAATACGGGCCCCGCCAGCATTGCACGACAGGCATCGCGCCATTTTCTGAATCTACAATTCACACCACCACGTTGGTCACAGTCGAAAAAAGACATTCCAAATGCAATCCGCAGCTCACAGGGTCACGCCATGCATTCAACTCAGAAGCTGGGCGACGAAACTATATCCAGTCTACAAATGAAGCAAAAATACTTCGGCCACCGTCCGGCAGAAGCAAATAATTTGCCTCTGCTCCGAACAGCGCCACTGTCTAGCGTCCATTTTAACCGGAAGCTCGTGTTAGTTATTGGTCGTCTTCTTGTACCAGAATTTGAGTTTTGCGTCCACGTGTGTTACAACGACATTTGGCTACATAACCTGATATCAGGGAAATGACAAACGGAAAAGAAATGTCCATGCATCTAGTCTGACTAGGCGTTGGGAAGGCAGTGAATCTACTCTTGTTTTCCCTCCCCACAATAGGGTCCCGGAACCCACACGGAAAACTCTAGCTAGTTAACTCACAATACTTGCAGACGCTTATTCACAGACTGGAAATCTGTTTTCTTTCTTCAGTCAATTAAAAACAAATGTTTCGGATGCTCTAAAAGCACAATATAAACATCTGGGGGGGGGGGGGGGGGGGGGGGGGGGGGGGGGGGGGTGGGGGGGGGGGGGGGGGGTATCACAAAGACCTGAATTATGATGACCGTTTAAATGAATGTGAGTATCTCATCACTACGTGGCATTTAATTAAAACTGTGAGACCTTCTCTACCATGTGCGTAAAATAAATAATTTTGGACAACTTCAAATGTGTTTTCCCGAAAATTGAAATTGCGATGAGAATAGTCATGTGCATTATGGTAACTATTTGCAGAGAAGATTTTTTTTTTCTTTTTCAAGACTGTAACTTATATTGTGTCCTTCACAGCACATCAGGGCAGTATCGTTTGAACTGGCTTTCAATCGTTTGCAAAGAGAAGGACATCCTGAAGACTAAAGACTTCAAGCCAAAAATAAAGCAATTATATAAAAAGAAATGCCGCTAATGATTTTTATATTGAGAGATACATAGTAATTTCATACCGTTCCCTCTAATCCGTGTTTACGTTTTAAGACTAGTTTTGTTAAAGTGCCAGTAAAATAAATATATATTTGAGGTGCTTAAATAATATCCTACCCCAAACAGGGGAAATCCACAGGTCACGGGACAGTCTAATATTTTAGGGGGTGGTAGACAGGCTGCATGCAGTCGTGGGACCTAGGCTGCATGTAGACATAGGTGGGTTGGGGTTAGGGCCAGTTCTAGATGTTTTGGGGTCGTTAAAAGCATCAGAAAACCGAGAAACCCAGTCTTACCACCCTCTACAGGCAGGGCTGCTTTAAGAGCATTATAGGTAAATCACCACCCTCTAAAATGTTGGACTGTCCTATGACGTCATCTGGGGTAGGATATTAATAAAGCACCCCATTTAATATTATCGACCATTTACATTTCATTCCTGTGAATGGTTCTCACATGGGCCCCAACACACTGATTTACTCATAATGCTCTTAAAAGAGCCCTGCCTGTATACAAGTTCAGTTCTGAGTTCATGCAGCTAAAAGCTAAAATTTGTTGCATCAGATAGGCAAGAATTGCTAGTCTGTACTAGATAATATATAATTATACAGGGAATATGTTTAAACAAGTTTTATGGCGAATTTATGTAATAATTCCTTTTCGAGTTTCGTCATGCTGTTTCGTAATCACAGCTGTAGACTTGGGGAGTATTCCCATATATTTCTTTTCTTACTCCCATGGCGGTTTCCCCCACCGATCTTTTTCCCACCAACCAGCATTCAAAACAGACTCCACATTTCTCACTAATCCACCACCTGTTATACCATTCAGCCCCCTTTCCTTCTCAAAAGATAAGTCTTCATTTATGAGTAATGCTAAAAATCAAAAGCTTCGCTTGAGACCGCTGACAACCAAACATCCTTACTGGAAGACGCGCGTCACATAACAACGCGCATCCAAAAGTATTGTTCTCTGGCTGTTTCTCAACAATTCGTCTGTTTTTATTTGTCTCGGCGCGCTCTTTCTGCCTGGTGTGTGTGAATTTGTTGCTGGAACACGCGGCTGAACAAGAACATCAATACTGGTGAGTTTATAGCGATGATATTTCTTGGCAGATCGATCGCTTGTATTGATAGTTTCAATAATAATATATATATATATATATATATATATATATATATATATATATATATATATATATATATATATATATATATATATATATATATATTATTCTACGCGTGAATATCTAAGATCCAAATAAAGCATGATAGCTTTTAGAAATCTACCATTAAATATCTGAATGCCACTGAAGCTATCAATACAAGCGATCGATCTGTCAAAAAATGTAATATATGTATATAAATATATATATATATATCTATATATATATATATATATATATATATATATATATATATATATATATATATATATATATATATATTGGGGGGGGGGGTAGTAATGCTAGTAAAGAATGGTTCCCTGTCTTAGAGCGTATTCAGAGGCGCCGAGCATTGAGCGCCCTCCCCCATCCCCACCCTAAAACAGTTTTTATTCGCTATAAAGAAACAATATTAACAATTATTATTTCAAAAACAGTGCACCTGAGCACGGCTCAAACCCCCCCCCCCCCCCCCCCCCCCCCCGCCTCCAGAGTTCCATGCCTCCAACCCCTTAAACAGATATAACGTTTTGCCTTCTCTCAATGATTTGGCGACGCCCCTGGATCTAGTGTCAGTTTCTCAGAACCTCCCAGGTTTTAACGCGGATTCGGGTCAGCATGGAAGCTGCTGTCCAGTGCGCTAAGGTAGCTAATATTGATTATTAGTTTTTAAAAGGGTAGGAAATTATAGGAGAAGGAAAAAAGAGGTAAGCATGAATAAACAGTTAATGCCAGCTTTAATAAATTGATCACAATGAACAAACAAATGACGTTGCGGCGATTAGCCTTCATCAGCACACAGAGAACAACACAGCACACATACATAAATATGCACTAACTATAAAGTGACTACACAAGACTCTAATGTACTAAATAAATGATACTAATCTGTGTCCCTGGCAAAAAAAACTTCCTACAAGAGGATGAACAGGACAGGTACTAACCTAGATATCGTCACCGCGTTGACAGAAAGATAAAACTGGGTCGGTACAGCTGAGTAACTGGAGGAATAAACGCCCACAGACACAACAGTGTACACTGAGTGTCCCAATGGGGGAGAGAGGGGTTAGCCAATATGGCGTAACGAGGGATGGGTTGTTGGGATCACACCAGTACATCAGCATGAGATAAACGTGGTGCCTGTGATAGCGTATAAATAGCAGCAGGAAGGCAGACAGACAGACAGACAGATAGATAGATAGATAGATAGATAGATAGATAGATAGATAGATAGATAGATAGATAGATAGATAGATAGATAGATAGATAGATAGATAGATAGATAGATAGATAGATAGATAGATAGATAGATAGACCAAACTTTATTTTTAAAGGGTTAAGAATTGGGCACATAGGCCCGTCTAACATTCTGCCCTTCGAGGTATCCTTCCATTCTTACATAATTACAGACAGACAGACAGACAGACAGACAGACAGACAGACAGAGATAGATAGATAGATAGATAGATAGATAGATAGATAGATAGATAGATAGATAGATAGATAGATAGATAGATAGATAGATAGATAGATAGATAGATAGATAGATAGATAGATAGATAGATAGATAGATAGATAGATAGATAGATAGATAGATAGATAGATAGATAGATAGATAGATAGATAGATAGATAGATAGATAGATAGATAGATAGATAGATAGATAGATAGATAGATAGATAGATAGATAGATAGATAGATAGATAGATAGATAGATAGATAGATAGATAGATAGATAGATAGATAGATAGATAGATAGATAGATAGATAGATAGATAGATAGATATATTAGATTAGATTAGATTAGATAGTGGATGGTGGGGTAAATGGATGAGTGGGTGGTGGGATAGATAAGTAGATAAGATGATGGATGGCTATAACTGTGAATGGATGTAATATTAGATAGATGGACGGATCGGCCGCTATGTGTGCTAATATAAAAAATCAGGTAAAAACAAGGGTCCCGTGACACGATGTTTCTCTCTTTCTGTCAGCTATCAAGTAGAGACAGTAAGGATGATTCTTTTACAAAGTATCAGTCGAGCTAAGCACAGAACTGGTAGAACCAGAATGTAAGGGAGCGATGGAAAAATAGCATGAGTGGAGGGTGGGGTAAGTGGACGAGTGGATGGTGGATGACTTATTCGTGGATGAATGGAATGGCAGATGGATGGATGGATCGGCCTGTATGTAGGCTTATATATAAAATGAGGTAAAAACATGAGTCTAGTGACAAATTGCTTCTCTCTTACTGTCATCTATCAAATAGAGACTATCACGGTGACTGTTAATCAAAGTATCAGTCAATCACAAAACTGATCACAACCAGAATGAAAAGAAACCTTGGAAAAATAGCAAGAGTGCATGATGGGGTAAGTGGGTGGTAGGATAAATAGGTGGGTAGATGAATCGGTGGTATGATGGATGGCTATATTCGTGGGTAGATGAAATAGTAGATGGATAGATGGATCGGACTATATGTATGCTAATATATTGAATCAGGTTAAAACAAGGGTCTCATGATGCGATGCTTCTCTATTGCTGTCATGTAGCAAGTAAAGAAAGTAAAGATGATTGTTATACAAAGTATCCATCGGACCCAAGCGCTAAATATCCGTGTTCCCTAAGATACCTGCTGTGTAGGTAGCAGAAACTAGTGATGCATTGTATTGTTTTAGTATCCAGAAGCCATGAGTTGTTAACCCTTAGGCTCGGTATTATGGATATCGCAACCTTTCGGCCTTGATCCCATTGTAAATACCGTAAATCTGGGAGAAAATGTGGCTTTCCTGCCTACCCCCGGGATTGAACCCGGACCACAAGGAGTACGTCACCCGGTCTCCGCGAAATCCGGTTTAGCCAATTCCGCTAGAGAGCCGGGCAGTGATGCATTGTACAGTGGGTGTGTGTGCAAAGAAACGTGGGGAGCGATGAATGGATGGACAAAAAGATGAATAGGCTGAGTGGATTGGGATGAATAGATGATAGGATATATGGGTGGATGAGGATGGATGGATAGATGGAAGGAGGGAAGGATGGATGGACAGATGGGTCTGAATGTATGTTAATCAGACATCGCGTCAACAAAGGTCTCGTGATGCATTGCTTCTCTCTGACTGCCAGCTATCACACAGATACAGTAAGGATGATTGTTATACACAGTATCTATCGAGCCAGAACCGCATACCCCCAGTATAAACAAATACTTGCCAACTCGTTAACCAAAACGAGTTATGTACACTGTATATGGGGAGTGCGCTCAAACACTATCGCGAAATAATTCCCCATAAGACAGTGCATCCATATGTAATGGGGATGGATGAATGAAAGTATATACAAATATGGGAGAGAGGGGAAGGGAAGAGAGGGAGAGAAGAAGGGAAGAGGGGGAAAGGAGAAGAGAAGAGAGATTAATTATTAACACGAAGGTTTATTTCCAAATGTGCGTGGTGTGGGTGAGTCGATCGATCGATCGATCGTTCGATTTGTCCCCCGCTGGGCGTCCACCTAAATACGTACCGGATTTTTAAAAAACCTTAGTATGGATGGAAGACCAACAGATCTGGATACCCCGTTCAGCCTCCAAAGAAGTTACAATTATAGCAACCATAACGGCTTCACCAGCCCGGGGTAACCTGTAGTCCTATGCAAATAAGGACGAGACTCAGTCTTCGCGTTCTCTGTAGCTGTGTCCGCCTAGAGTGCTAGAGGCCCCGGGTTCGGGCACCAGTGAAGGCTGTGATTTTTTCTGTTCACGTGGACATCTAGTAATTTCCCCTGGTCTATGGGTAGTGAGATAAAACGCCTGTGTGTATTATTGCACACGTAAAAAAGTCCAAGGAAATCGAAAAGACAAGCCTGCGCCGCCCAAGCAAAATTTGGGGTTTAAAATCTACCTAAAATATTTCAGGATCCTCGCCGGTGTGCTACGGAGCCCGTGCACTGCGCCGAGCTACTTCGGACTCAGACTTGAGTTATGTGTTACTACCCTTGTGCCATGATGTTGATCCGTTGTTCAAACTTCAAACTTTGTCGTTGTGCCGGTGCTGTCTTCGTTGTGACGTGTCCCTGCAGGAGTAGGTGTGTCTGCGTTGTTGTTGTTGCATCCCTGTAATGTCTGCAATAGCAGCCATGTCTCTACTGTAGTGGCATGTCTCCGTGGCTTCCGTCCACCCTTGCTCAGTCTACTGACGCAGCAGCCATCCCTTTTTGAGAACCAGCCATCTGGTGGTTACTCTGTGCAAGACGAATAGTTAACCCATGACGAGTACCATTAGTATAGAGATTCTCCACTGGCTGTTGAGAACGGGGACGGAGCTAGTATGGGCTTGTGCTGGTTGTTGTGATGTCAAATCTTCACCGATATGAACACATTCTCCATATCATTCTGCCTCCCCCCAACGGTGGAGCATAGGTCCTCGACTAACTCATTCCTTCTATTTTTACACACCTCAGTCCATCTAAAATTTGTTTGGCTTTTGGGTTGCAGTGCAAGAACGTTCTGGTTATTTTACTGAGGTGTTCTCAATGTGCTATATCCAACGGCTTTGAATGTTAGGGCAGCATTGTTGTATGTGTATAGCAGCCTTGGTGTATGTGTTGGCATAGTATTGTTAGTGCAGTATTGTTGTGTGTGTTAGTGCAATATTGTTGTATGTGTCAGTGCAGTATTGTATGTGTTAGTGCAGTACTGTTGTATGTGCTAGGGCAGCATAACAGTTGTTTGTGTCAGCAGTGATATATGTGTGTGTCAATGCAGTGTTATGTGTTGGTGAAGGACTTGCATGTGTAAGAGGCATAATTCTTATATGAATTAGCATGTGATTGTTGCAGGTGTTAGCGGTAAGATTATTGTATATGTTAGCACAGGATTGATGTATGTGTTAGTGGCAGGAGTCTTGTATGTGTTAGCACAGGATTGATGTATGTGTTAGGGGCAAGATTCTTGTATGTGTTAGCACAGGATTGATGTATGTGTTAGGGGCAAGATTCTTGTATATGTTAGCACAGGATTGATGTATGTGTTAGGGGCAGGAGTCTTGTATGTGTTAGCACAGGGTTGTTGCATGTGTTATGGGCAGGATAAAACAGATTGAGACAAAATACCAATAACAGACAGAGGGAGACAAACAAAATATAAGAATAAACAATAGAAAGAAAATAACATCAGTTTAATCATTCAAAAAAACAATACAATAATACTTCATATTTTACTTTCCAGTCACATAAAACAAACCACTAATGTATTTAAGCATATCATCTAACAACAACAACAACAACAACAACAACAGCAACAACAACAACAAAATACACCCACACAGAAAGTTTGACACAAACGATAAAATACAACTCAACTGTATCAGCCCAAATCGCAGTATAAATCATTTAGTACACATCTTTAGCATTACAAAGCCTAGTTGTACATTGCTGCAGATTTCAACAGTCTCAATTCATCTCTGTGATTGGCCTTCACTTTCCAGTTGGTGATTTCAAGTGTTGGTAGGTCCACTCTTTATATTATCTCTCTACCCTCTTCCTGGTCTGCTCCCACTGAACTCTTTTCTGTAAGCAGTTACTGTCTCTGTTATCTGGCATTCTCTCTATATGCCCTAACCATCACAGTCAATTGGCCATTAGCTGTGATTCAAACAAATTATGAAAGTTATTGTTGCTTTTCATTCTCCATTCTTTCTATGTGAGTTCCAGGGCCCCACTTTAGAAAACAAAGATTTGTTCCCCAGGTTAACTTCCCGGATAGTTTTGCAAGATAGAGATATGTTGTGGCCTTATTTTGTGGTGTTCTCTTTGCCTCCTTATCTACAGGTATTGCCCCTCGAGACCCTGTCCAGGGCACCCACATGCAGACAGGTCGGCCCTCAAGGAAAGGCAGTGGCAAATATTGGAAATTCCCCACTATCCAATGAGGCTTCCATAAATGCAGAGCCGATACAAGATGCTCTCTCTGGTCCTGGGCTTACCCAAGGAATCATCTCGTCCTGTATATGACTGCTTAATCTCACATCCGTATGTTGAGCTTTCCGATCATCATGGGCTACGCAACTTCGATGGCCACACAAAGAGATACATTTTTCTTTGGTAAGTTAGACACCTATAATATTTTGTTTCATCTAGAAACTTAGCAAGGCAGCACGGCGGAGCATGCATCCAGCAAGTGGGACGAATAGTAACACATATGTGAACCTTTCTGCCAATTAGCAGGACATTTTTGGTTGGTCATTCTGTGTTTCTGAGTAATATGACATGTATCAGACGTACACTTATATAAAACCAGCACACTGACAGTGGCAGGTTGTCCTGGTGTACCCCAACACGGTGACGACACTGAGAAACAGCAAATGATGTATGGAGATAGCACTGTTCCTCGAGTTACCGCCCGCAATAGATGCACATCCAAGCTGCAAGCAAATCTCTTTCTATAGGGCTGTATCTCAGCAGCACAGCAGTTCTTCCCACTCGACAGACATTTCAACTGCAGGCTGTCATTTAGTAGTGTCTTCAACATGTTCAACTGAATGCTGTCATTTAGTAGTGTGTTCGGTTAGGGGACTTCAACATGTTCAACGGAAGGCTGTCATTTAGTAGTGTGTTCAGTTAGGGAACTTCAACATGTTCAACTGAAGGCTGTCATTTAGTAGTGTGTTCGGTTAGGGGACTTCAACATGTTCAACTGAAGGCTGTCATTTAGTAGTGTGTTCAGTTAGGGGACTTCAACATGTTCAACTGAAGGCTGTCATTTAGTAGTGTGTTCAGTTAGGGGACTTCAACATGTTCATGCTGTCATTTAGTAGTGTGTTCGGTTAGGGGACTTCAACATGTTCATGCTGTCATTTAGTAGTGTGCTCGGTTAGGGGACTTCAACATGTTCATGCTGTCATTTGGTAGTGTGTTCGGTTAAGGGACTTCAACATGTTCAAATGAAGGCTGTCATTTAGTAGTGTGTTCAGTTATGGGGACCTCAACATGTTCAATGGAAGGCTGTCATTTAGTAGTGTGTTCAGTTAGGGGACTTCAACATGTTCAACTGAAGGCTGTCATTTAGTAGTGTGTTCAGTTAGGGGACTTCAACATGTTAATGCTGTCATTTAGTAGTGTGTTCGGTTAGGGGACTTCAACATGTTCAACGGAAGGCTGTCATTTAGTAGTGTGTTCAGTTAGGGGACTTCAACATGTTCAACGGAAGGCTGTCCTTTAGTAGTGTGTTCAGTTAGGGGACTTCAACATGTTCAACTAAAGGCTGTCATTTAGTAGTGTATTCAGTTAGGGGACTTCAACATGTTCAACTGAAGGCTGTCATTTAGTAGTGTGTTCGGTAAAGGGACTTCAACATGTTCAACTGAAGGCTGTCATTTAGTAGTGTGTTCGGTTAGGGGACTTCAACATGTTCAACTGAATGCTGTCATTTAGTAGTGTGTTCGGTTAGGGGACTTCAACTGTTCAACTGAAGGCTGTCATTCAGTAGTGTGTTCGGCTAGGGGACTTCAACATGTTCCAAATAAGCTTTGATAGACGTTTTCACATATGCACTAGGGTGGTCTGATGTGAGCCAGACTAGACACCACATCTCTAGAGGCCAACAGTAGTTTATCGAGAAACAGCAGATCATTTGGTTTGGTCATCTCGTTAAATGCAGCAAGATCAAATACCATCACAGGCACTACACCTCAGAAGATCAACTACAACAGCAAGAGGAAGGCTGCAAAAATATGGATCGAGGATATTAAAGACAACTTATGCCTTCACAGCATGACAAAAGACAGTATCAACCAGCATGCACTGGATCGCAAATTATTCCTCTTCAGGACACTTAATGCAAAAGTGGTTTATGACAATGATGATGATGAATCTGACACAATAAATTCCATATTTGTCCCTGTGTGTATAAAACAATTACAGCAGCCTCCAGACAGACTATCATCATGAGAGAATATCCTCTGTCACCACATCCAGATCAGCAGCTGTAGCCCCTATTCCCTTGAATAAAATATTGAAATGGCGGACGGCTGAGTCTCCAGCAAATGATGCAGCAATGCTCTTATTCTTCTTACCTAACCTAAGAACGACAGGTAAAACCATGTAAAAGAGGCATCCAAATTGTCTATAAACATAGACAAATACATTAGAGGCATCCAAATTCTCTTTAAAACATGTTAAGTTAGTTGCGTATCCTTTACAGGATGTTGCAAAACCAACCCCAGCATTTATTGGCTGTTGTGGTTTTTCTAGGCAAGTTTTACATCCAGTAGTTTGCCATTGCTTCCTGAATGGTCAGCTCTCGGTACCACTGTCAAAACAAGCGCAAGACAAATCGTCTGCAGCTGGGATCACACCTGGCACCCCAGCATTACGAATCGAGCTCGCAACGTCTAAGCCACAGACGCTGACTTAAAACGTGTACAACTACATAAAAGAGGCATAACATTTCTCAAATTATAAGAAGCATTCATTTGAAACCCATTCCAATGGCTTTATTACTAAAGCATGAAAGAAACACTATTAGGTATGGTAGAAATAAACAAAGCAATAATTCTGAATGAATGATATACCACGGCCTGGTCAGATAAAAGATGCCCCAGGCATCCTATTGCTCAGGTAGGTGGCCAATGCTGTCTGCAAAAAAAGGGACTGTAGTTGCTCAATGGACCAAGTGTTTACCATGTTTATTATGTCTGCGTCAGTGTGAAATCTGTGCCCAATGCGAGCTGTTTTTAAAGGTACGATCAGTTCAAATCACACAACAACAAATCATGACTATAGGTTGGATGTTGTCAAAATTTCCCATTTCTTCCATGCTAAAGCTTTCTGCACAATTTGTGCAACATGTGGATAAGCATTATGTAACAGAATCACACTGTGAGAAACAATGCAAGATCATTTACTCTTGATAGCTGTATGCAGCTTGTCTAGTGTTTCCAGGTGGGTAAAATGGGATGTTGACAAAAGGTTCTTTAAAACCTGCCTACAATAGGCCTTCATATTTTTTTTTTTAATGCGCTCAACATATCCTTACTAGCAGTAACATGTAGCTTGAATTGTGTGGTTTTTGGTGATCCATCATGCTTTCACTGCACGCCACTATAAGGAAGAGAAATACACCACTCTCCGTTCTGTAATGCAGCAAGTGGTTCAAACACCTTTCATGCATTCCTCCTTTTTGAGGTCGGTGAACATAAGTGGTTCCCACTGTGAACACACCTTCCAATACTGGAGTTTCTTTAAAACAACCTTTTGAAATGTTTTAACTGACAGATCAAATTCTTTCATTAGCAAAAATATGCGTCGTCAACAGATCACCTGTATTCCTGCATCAATTCTGGTGTCTATTGCTACAATATGCACTTGACTCTGTCATGGAAGATCTATCGTGAACTCACGTCCTATCCAAAACATTCATGCCCAGTCTGTCA
Source organism: Candidula unifasciata (assembly GCA_905116865.2). NCBI lineage: Eukaryota > Metazoa > Mollusca > Gastropoda > Stylommatophora > Geomitridae > Candidula > Candidula unifasciata. The sequence continues at coordinate 133,706 of CAJHNH020001051.1, forward strand.
CTGTTGTCTTCAACGTATATTTGTTACCGTACCCTGCCTGCATTCTTCCATGAATGTCCACTGGTCGACATCCTTTAAATCATTGCTCTTAGAGCCTCTCTGGAAGGAGTTTAAATCAATCGACCATTATCTCAACAGTCGGATATGTAACCCATGCCTCATGAGATAATACTCTTTTATTCACTGGCCATTGCTAAGCACATGACTATGACATCATCATGTTCAACTTACGCAATTACACGCGGTGTAGCAAACAGGTTTGAAATGAATGTTCCTTATTTATAAAAGCCAATTCTGTATGCTCTACAGATTACATAAATGCTTTTGATTGATAAGGGGAAACATGAGGAACTTGTCAAAATGTTGGCCAATATTAACACTAATGGGAAACATCTCAGAATAATTCGAAAAATTTATCGGAAACAAATGGCAACTATTTAAATTGGAAAAAGAATGGGCACATATGAACAGATCAAAGGAGTAAGACAGGCATTTGTTTTGTCATCTGACCTCTTCTCTCTCTACAGTGAGATGATTTCAAAACAGAATGAAGAACATCTTGTGCAACAGGTCCCTCTCTTTGGATGTGTGAGAGTACTAAAATTTTATGTAGAGCCTAAACTGCTGTATGGTAGTGAATCATGGAATGTGAATGCACAGATTAGAAAGAACTTGGAGGCGACAAAGATGTGGTTCCTCAGAAGAATTTTAAGGATCCCTTCGACTGCCAGAGTAACCCACGAGGATTGCTTGAAAGAAGCTAATGAAAAAAGGTCAATATATATAGCTATAAAGAAAAAACAAGCACTGTTCTCTGTCACGTAATGAGGGGGAAGACTGGAGAATACTGTGACCACTGGGAAGATCAATGGTAGAAGACTGAGATGCAGACCCAGAGAGATGATGCCAATGGACTGTCACGATGGCATGGGGGGATAAAAATAGTGGAACTGATCCAGAGGACAAGGGACCGAGAGCTATGGAGATGCATGAACACGTGATGGTGATGAATTATGTTTCCATAGCCATAATTTTCTAACCATATTTACTATATATTACATACTTAAGGAACTTTGCTATATCTTACATTTTTTACTAACCTTTATTTTTAAGATTACTATTCAATACCTTAATTATATTATTTTCTTACGTCACTTTATTATCCCTTTTCTTCTTAACTCACTTTACTTTATTTTCTTAGCTCACTTTACATTATTTTCTTAACTCACTTTACATTATTTTCTTATCTCACTTTATATTATTTTCTTAACTCACTTTACATAATTTTTCTGACCTCATGTTACATTACTTTCTTGCCTTACGTTACATTACCTTACTTTACTATAACTAACTTAACTTACACTCTATTTTATAATTACTTACATCTTCAGGATAAAAATAGCCACTAAAATCCATTCAGATGGCTTGAAGATAATGTTATCTTTTTCAAATCTGAAACCATAGATACAAATACAGCAGACATTTTAGTAAACAGTGTTTTTATATACTTTTTTTAATATTTTTGACAGCAATTGACAGATGAAGACAGGTACCAGGCAGAAATGGGGACAGCATAAACGGCCAGAGTAACCTTAACCAAAGAAAAAGTTTCTTACATCTAAGCGGTTATCAAAGTTATAGTTTCATGAATCCTAGCCTGATAGACATAAGTGAATCATGGAGAGCTGGATGATTAGTAAAAAATTATTTGGAAGCTGCAGAGATGTGGTTTTAAAGATGATTAAAAAAGAGTAATGAACATGTCTTGAAAGAAACTGTTAAAGAGCTCATGAAGAGAACTGTTTGTCCATGCCAGAAAGAGACAATCTAGAAAACTGGAGTACATTAATATGGCGGGAAAGTTGGAAGGAAAAAAAAAGGCATCGGGAGAGTCAGAGGAAAGATGCTGAACAGTCTGACATCATGGCATGGAAGATCTCTGACAGAAAAAAATTAAGTAAATGAGACAGTAGGTTGTGGATAGACAGAACAATGCCACATGACACAGACTATAAAAAGAAGAAGTTGAACATTAAAGCTATAAGTGATCCAGGGATAACTGACTCTGTTGGGTGGTGTAAAAATATGGGCTATGAATAGACAATGTGCTGGTTGGTCTATAAAATATGTCTAGCCCTATATGCCTGAGGGCATAGAAGAAGGTCATTGACTTTTACTAGCTAGGGTGAACTTTGAAGTAGCAGCCATGAGGGAACAAACTGATCAATCAACTGATTCATTACGGTATGTGGCCATTACTGGAATCAGTAGGGTATGTGGCGATTACTGGATTCACTAGGGTAGATGGTCACTACTGGATTCACTAGGGTATGTGGTCATTACTGAATTCACTAGGGTAGATGGTCACTACTGGATTCACTAGGGTAGGTGGTCTTTACTGGATTCACTACAGTATGTGGTCATTATTTTTTGGCTTTCACTTACCTAAAAGTGTAGACCAGTTCCCTGACCAGAGACGACACATCTTGCACCGAGAGGCGAAGAGGAGGGAGCAAGTCCGGCAAGCTGTTGACAGAAAGAAAATTAGTTGCATATCCTTTACAGATCAACCTTGACATCTGTTGACTGCCTGTGGTTTTACCAGACAGTTTTCACATTCAGTTAGTTTGCCACTGCTTTCTGAGTTGATGTATATCCTTATTTTTATAGTTAGATCACTGTCTTTGCTGTGTACTGATGAAGGATTTCTAGCTGCATCATTCATTTTGTTACTGATGACGGTGCTTTTTAGGCAGCTGACTCCCTTCTACTTTTTATTCAGGTTTTTTTTCCCCCCAAAGAAATAAAGCAGTTTTTCAAAGGATAAAAAAATAATTTTATGTAAATCAACTGTGTTAATGAGGTCTGAAAAAAGAATTCTTAACAGCTAAACAAAACCAACATAACAACACACACAACTTTTGGCCCACACTAACAGAAATAAGACTTTAATTCACTGCCACAACCGAGAAGCACTGGAGAGATTATCAGAGATATAATTTATTGTCAAGAGCTAGCTGCTTACAGTTACAGGGTTTCTATTATTACAAGCACCAGCAGAATTAAATAGCAATTTTGCATTCTGGATTTCTTTTTCTTTTTCTTCTTCGCGTTGGCCACCTGTAAACTCTGGCGGAAAGTTCTGGTTGTTCATCCACTTCTGGACTGCAGTCCTTAATGTTGCGTGTGCATTTTACAGGTCTGACTCATTTGTATGCAGACTGCTGGTTCCTTGCCTCTCAGGCAGCTGCATTCCAATTTTGAAGGAAGCTCCCAATTATTGGACTCTTAGGACATGCTTTTGGGTAGGCAGTGAGTCTATTCTTGTTTTCCCTATAATAGGGCCCCAGAACCCACACAGGGACATTCTGGAGTGAAAAACACACCATAAGCGAGTAAACAATGTGGAGGCTCAGAAAGACCATCAGGATCCGAAGAGAATGGTACAGCCAGGAGTGACTAAGGGATCTGGTCAACACTAAACACTCACGGAAAGGGCAAGACAGACAATCAGCTTGTTACTGGTATCATAGGAGCTGAAACTCTGTGACTGCTGCTGAAGATGGGGACAGAGTACTTATGGGAATGTCCCTAGTTCTGTGATGTCCGTTCTCAACTCCTAACTTATATATGTTCCATAAAACAGCAACAAACTGAGCAGATCACTGGGTTCTCATTTGGGAGTCCCAATTTTGAAATACATGTAAGACATTTGTAAATTAGTAAAAAACCTAACCTGCACAGTTCGTGGCAACTGCACAAGCTATAGATAGACATTACATTCTCAGGCTCTGGACCTCTAGGTTCTATACAGCCCTAAAAAAGGTGGTGAATAAAGGCAGTAAGTAAAGTAAAGCACTATTTTTGACGCCTTTAGACATACTGTCCTGGGTTCAAACCCCGGTGAAGACTTGGATTTTTTCACATGGACTGCTAGTATTTTCCCCTGGTCTCTGGGTTGAAAGATCGGATGCCCATGTGTATTGGTGAGCACGCAAAAAATTTCTCGGCAGTTGGAAATCAAAAAGGGAAGCCTAATGGCGCTGCCCAGGTAACATTTAGAGTTTAAAATCTACCCAAAGTATTTCAGGACCCTCGCCAGTACTCTGCGCTGAGATTCTTCAGACTCAGGCTTAAGTTAGAAGTAGAACTCATGGGTTACTACCCTTGTGCCATGATGTTGATAAGTTGTATAAACCAAACCAGTACTGGGCTAGAGCTATATTTTACAGATCAGTTGGCACTCAGTGGGTGGTGTGGTCAACATCAGGCTGGCGGCCTTTACCTCCTGGGACTTTACCCGGTACCCATTTGAGGTTGGGTTGACCTGGCAGCCAAGGTCATTTCTGAAGAAAACAAGCCTACTACACTATGGCAGCTCCCATACAGGCAGCAAAGACCCCCTCCCTCCCCACCCCACCGCCACCACATTCCAGACACTTACAATTTATCCAAGCGGTCAAGGACAATCTTGGTGCGGATCTGTTGCTGGTCGAAGGCATCAACCGTCGGGATGTAGACTGGGTCTGTGTCTTCACTGTCCTCCTTCTGTCAATGGTAAAGATAGTCAGTCCTATATTAGGTGCTGTAACTGGGTTTTTTTAATGTCTTAAGCTTTCATATATTCTTGACCAGTGGTTCTCAAGCAGATAAGAAGACCCAACAGACCCATCTTATTTTAAAAGTCCTGCCCACGGACTCCATACTTTTTAATGGTCATGTAAAAAACAACACACACAAAACCTTAAAAATGTAAATTTATATCGGAATCCCACAAAAACAGGGTTGGGTTTTTTCCCAAGACAATTGTCTTGTATTTTCTTTATAGGCTGAGGCTTGGGGCCGACAAAGGTAATGGAAAGAAAAGTTCGTAACAATTCCCATTTCCAACATGTTAGCCCCCAAGTAAACTTAGCCGAATAGCTACGATGTGTGAGGTGTGAATGGTCAGTTTCACCTTCTTCAAACCTTTCTTACAAAGCAACTACCAACTCCTTCTCATTCTTAAATTCTTAGCGTTCACTGGCTGTAAACTCCAGCAGAAGGTTGTGGTTGTTCATCCATTTCTGGACTTAAGTCTTGATACAAAACTTGAGTTTTGTTAAGGTTGGCCCAACCTTGATACAAAACTTGAGTTTTGCATGCACATTCGTTTTACAGATCTGGCTTATGTGTAGGCAAACTGTTAGTTTCTAACCTCTCAGGCAGATGTAAGCTGAAGTAAAAAAACCCTAATTAGTCATATTTTACAACATGCTTGTCGGGAAGGGGAAGGAGAGGGTCTATCCCCCCCCCCCTTCCCCCCCCCCCCCCCCCCCCCCCCCCCCCCCCCCCGCAGGCAGAAGGACAATTACCATAAAATCTGCCTACTTTTTATAAAACTGGGTCGCTTCCAGAATCATTCTGTATTGGAAAAAAATGAATCCAACTTTTGCTGGGTTCTGAATGCAGACCAGTATGCTGACTTTTTCTGTTCCACCAATAAATAGTGAAGACTTTAGCTTACCATGCAGTCTTTGTTTTTCTGCTGCGATTTTCCCCACAATGGAGCATAGGCTTTCAATCAACTCATGCCAGGTTGTTCTGTCCTCTGCTATTGCATACAGCTCATTCCATGTCTTCCCTATCTTTCCCTCTCTTATTTCACTCTTACATTTATATGCCCCTGTGGGTTCCAGTGCAAATTCATTCTAGTCATATTGTTCTCAGGTTTTTTCAACATGTGACTTATCCTCAAGAGTAAATTATTTAGGGGTTTCCTTCAAAGTCAGTGCATATCTGCCTGAAAAGCGAGGAACGAACAGTCTGCATTCAAATAAGCCAGATCTCTAAAACAGATGTGCATGCTAAACCTAAGTTCTGAAACAATACTCAGGTCCAATACTCAATACTCGTAAACAATTTATGTTATGCTGATGACACAGTCTTGATAGCAATAAGTCAGAAAGAACTACAGGAAATGATAGACATTGTGGTGTTAGAAAGTGGAAAAATAGGTCTCAGTTTGAATAATAGGAAGACAGAAGTAATGGTGGTATCAAAGAAACAAATTATTCCTAAATATGAAATAAAAGTCGATGGTGTTATTTTAGGACAAGTACAGAAATTTAAGTATCTGGGCACAGGATTAGAACAGATGGAAGATGCATAACTGAGATAAGAAACAGAATAGGACAGGCAAAAACTGCATTTTATAAAATGAAGAATATCTTGTGCAATATATCCTTGTCATTGAGAGTTAGAAAAAGAATTCTTGCTTGCTATATGCATCCAGTTTTAACATATGGCTGTGAATCCTGGACAATCGGTAGGCAGGCCAAACAATTTCTTGAGGCCTCAGAGATGTGATTTTACAGAAGAATGCTTAGAATACCTTGGACAGCCAAAAACAGCTACCAAGAGGTGGGAGCCAGAAGACAACTTATCACAGACATCAGAAGGAGACAGTCATCATTTTGCGGCCATGTTATGAGAAGAGGGAAAATAGAACATGTTATGACCACTGGAAAGATCTGTGGAAGGAGGGATAGAGGAAGACAAAGAGAGAAGATTCTTGACAGTCTTGTTGCACAGCATGGAGGTATGTCGGCACACGAACTAATACATGCTGCAGGAGAACGTGGATTATGGAGAGGCATGATCGCCCACGCAAGTCAGCAAGGCACCTAATGATGATGATGACTCAGGTCCAGAAGTGGATGAACAAACAGAGCCTTCCGCTGGTGATCACAGCTTTTGAACACAATGAAGAATAATGAAAGAACGAAGAAGAAGAAAGGCAGGTAGAGGGATAAACTTCAATTAATATCCATACCTTCTGCACAGTTTCCGGTTTCCTCCCAGTAATAAACTCCATCACCTTCAGCTGAAATTCTTCTGACTCCTTCTTCAGAGCAGCATAGTCAGGGGTAGATTTTAAAGACTTGCCGCTTTTATCTGCAACATCTTCTGTGCCATCAATAAGATCCTCAAAGTCCTTTTGCTGTGAATCCAGACGCTGGCACAAATTGGCATAACCTCTTTGAATTCTTGGATCTGAAAAGCTCATTGAATTTTCACTGTTGCTTCCTGTAGAGGAGTGGATGTATGCAGTTGTTTCTGGTGTGATCCATGTTTTAATGACATCTCCGAGTCGCTCAAGTGGTGATTTGGGTAATTTTTTCTTCTTTGAAGATGACTTAAGGTTTCTGTGGGAAGCTTTGGCCGAGGAATTTTTGGAGCTGTTTTGGTTTAAGTCAACTTGGTTCCCATTGGCTTGCAACAAATTCTTAACAGGAGGAGGCTGATCTGATGTTTGTTCTAAGGTGGCTTCTGCTGACGATATAACATTCATATTTTCTGTCGATGGCAATATGCCTCCATTTGGCTGCGAACTACCATCTGATACAACTGTGATGTCATCTATCATTCCTGATAAAACATTTTTTCTTTTAGATAACAACTTCATGAGGTAATCAATCTTTGTTGTCTGTTCATTTCCATGATCAAATCTTCTGTCTTTATTTACATTTTCACAATCAAGATTCACGGTGACATTACTACTATATATCACACAGCTAACGTCTTGCTTTGGTTTAAGATGTCCTTTTAGGTTAGGTATTGTCACCTCTTCAAGCTGTCCGTCTGTATTACTATTTTGTGAAATAATGTCTTTATTCACAGATGCTTCACATTCTACAGTTCCTTCCAGCTCTGTTGGTTTCCCTTCCTGAAAATCAGTAAAACTATGTTTCGTTGCATTTCTATCAACTAGTTCTTCACTCTTACTCTCCTCTAAAGATTCTTCATTTTTCTCATCTTTAAAATCATTCACGTTATGTTTGAGTAATTTGCTGTCGACTATTTCCTCATGTTTATTTCTCACATCCTTGTCTGTTGCATGCACAGTTTTATAAAGTGTAGCAGTTTGAATGTTCTTTTTCTCTGGAGGCTGTCTTTCCTTTTTAACTGATGGTGATCTTATTTCCAACTCTTCTAGCTTCTTGATTTCTTTCTCCAGAAGTTTTTGTGGCAATGTCCCCACCACCTCATTTCCAACCATACCACTGAAAGAAAGCAAAATAAGTTATCCTATTTCGGAAAGAAAAACACAAGTTATGTTTCAGAAACAACAAAACTACAAGTTAATACATTTTAGACATAACACGTTATTATTTTGGGAAACGCAAAGAAGAAGAAGAAGAAGAATAAAAGCCTCAATACCAGTACTGATAAACTACATGATATAAAAACTGCCTTGTATAAGCCACAAACCGCCAACAAATGCTGAGGTAAACAGGAGGTGATTGCAGGCAAGCTGACTGCAAAAAGTGCTAAATACAACACAAAATATGATTAGACAGCTCAACAAGGGGAATGGAAAAGACATCAACAAAAACATCCAAGCATTCTGACCAGTCTTTGTCAATAGCAGCCGCTGTGGTGTAGCGGCTAGATGCCTGCGTGCGGATCCAACGGTCTTGGGTACAAATCCAAACACAGCCAATCTTTTTTTTTGTTTGAAAATGACCTTGGCTCCCAGGTCGACCAGATAAAGTCCTGGCAGGTGAAGGTGGCCAGCATAATATTGACCACATCACCCACTGAGTGTCCATTGGTCCCTAAAATATAGATCTAGTCCTATATGCCTAACAGGTGTGAAGACACGGAAAAGAGTCCCTTACTTTATCAAGTACAAAATACAACACAAACTGTGACTGGAAAGCTCAACGGACAAGACACCAGAACTTCTAAACATCCAAACATCAACATGAAACCAAGAAATACATAACTGAGGGGGAAGATGCATAAATGTGTGTCGTATTTAACAAGCGCTTGGGTCACCTATACCTGCCAAAACAGCTCTCACATGGACACCAGAGGGGAAGAGAAAACAAGGGTGCTTAAAAACAACATGCAGACGGACGACGGAAAGTGACCTGAGTGCGGCAAATCTGACATGGATAACTGCACTGAAATTTGCACAGGACAGGAAAGCATGGAAAGTCCTCTCTAAAGCCTCACGTGACACTAGGCATAAAGAGAATTGATGATGATGATAAGTCAGCTAGTTAGTGATATCCTGTGAAAATATGCAACTAATTAATAGTGTAATTCATTTATGTGATTTGAAGAGTCAAAATTCTCCTTTACTACATGTATGTGTGAACATCTTTTTTTTTTCCAATGAAAACACATTAAGTGCTAGAGGTGTTATATTTACATGTCTATATATTTATCTAATGTTGTAGATAACAATTAAACGAAGCAAGGACGATAGTCACCAAAATGAGTCCATTTCCAGTAATCATGACAAATTAAACGAAGCAAGGACGATAGTCACCAAAATGAGTCCATTTCCAGTAATCATGACATTGCCCTACCACTGGGTCAACATAGACACAGGCGAGAGTGTGAGGATGGCGCACTGTGCAGCTCTTCCTTACTCGAATCTAAAGTCACTGCACACGCCACTTTCACCCAAGTATTACTTTTCATAATGTGCTAATGGTCAAGTGGTTAGAACAGCAAGAATCAGGGAACACTGCTGGGGGAAAAAATATTTTTAAATAAAAAGAAAGCTTAAATGAATGTCACCTGATCTCAGTATGTGGCAGAAGTTTTATATCTGCTGGTGCTTCTTTAGCCCTTGTCCAAAGAGGGGACTCTGGGATTTGGTTACAGAAATGTTTTGATGCCTTCAGGCACTGGTTGCTGCAGAAGTTCTACAAATAAATTGTCAAGAATAGTTAAAAACATTGTTTTCACATTGTAAATTTAAATAATGCGGAACATAAACAATTTACTGTCTGCCAAATTTCACTGTATCTCATCAGGTGCATTACAACAAATAATCAACACATAATAAATCGCTTTATGAAGTTGGACTGTACACCTCTCTACCAAAAATTCAAGTTCAGGCATGTGATTATCATGGTAACTTTAAATTATCACATGATCTTTCTGTTTACATACAATAGGAGAGTTCAGTTGTACTGACACACCAGTCATCTTTTACCTGTACATATCAAATCAGTGCCAATATGCTATGATTCAACACAAATTCTTCCCCTACTGCCATCCTCTATCATTTGTTACCTTCTATCTGTATGTATCAAATCAGGTGCCAATATGCCATGATTCAAGACCGACCAGATTCTTCTGTCGCCTCCTTCTTTATCACTTCCCTTGTAAACGTTAAATGATGCAATAGTACACATTTTCGTTTTTCGCTATGGTAAAATAAAAAATCACAAGTAGCAATAATGAAGCTAGTGAAAACAATTATACCTTTCTTTCTGAGATATCGTAAACTTTGTTTGTGCTGGTTGAAATGTGGTACTGTTTCTTTGGGATCTAGAAAGAAAAAGAAGAAGCTTGAAATTGAAATCTCGGCAGACCATCATAATCAGTAACATATTGATTTTTCAAGTGTAAGCAAGCTGTAATAAAATTTTAGCATTTTCATGTTTCAAGTGTAAGCAAGGTGTAAAAGAATCTCAGGAGACTATCAAAATCAGTTAAATGTTCATGTTTCAAGTGTAAGCAAGCTGTAAAAGAATCCCAGGAGACTATCCCAATCAGTTAAATGTTCATGTTTCAAGTGTGAGCAAGGTGTAAAAGAATCCTAGGAGACTATCCCAATCAGTTAAATATTCATGTTTCAAGTGTAAGCAAGCTGTAAAAGAATCCTAGGAGACTATCCCAATCAGTTAAATGTTCATGTTTCAAGTGTAAGCAAGCTGTAAAAGAATCTTAGGAGACTATCCCAATCAGTTAAATGTTCATGTTTCAAGTGTAAGCAAGCTGTAAAAGAATCTTAGGAGACTATCCCAATCAGTTAAATGTTCATGTTTCAAGTGTAAGCAAGCTGTAAAAGAATCCTAGGAGACTATCCCAATCAGTTAAATGTTCATGTTTCAAGTGTAAGCAAGGTGTAAAAGAATCTTAGGAGACTATCCCAATCAGTTAAATGTTCATGTTTCAAGTGTAAGCAAGGTGTAAAAGAATCTTAGGAGACTATCCCAATCAGTTAAATATTCATGTTTCAAGTGTAAGCAAGGTGTAAAAGAATCTTAGGAGACTATCCCAATCAGTTAAATATTCATGTTTCAAGTGTAAGCAAGGTGTAAAAGAATCTTAGGAGACTATCCCAATCAGTTAAATGTTCATGTTTCAAGTGTAAGCAAGGTGTAAAAGAATCCTAGGAGACTATCCCAATCAGTTAAATATTCATGTTTCAAGTGTAAGCAAGCTGTAAAAGAATCCTAGGAGACTATCCCAATCAGTTAAATGTTCATGTTTCAAGTGTAAGCAAGGTGTAAAAGAATCCTAGGAGACTATCCCAATCAGTTAAATGTTCATGTTTCAAGTGTAAGCAAGCTGTAAAAGAATCTTAGGAGACTATCCCAATCAGTTAAATGTTCATGTTTCAAGTGTAAGCAAGCTGTAAAAGAATCTTAGGAGACTATCCCAATCAGTTAAATGTTCATGTTTCAAGTGTAAGCAAGCTGTAAAAGAATCTTAGGAGACTATCCCAATCAGTTAAATGTTCATGTTTCAAGTGTAAGCAAGGTGTAAAAGAATCTTAGGAGACTATCCCAATCAGTTAAATGTTCATGTTTCAAGTGTAAGCAAGCTGTAAAAGAATCTCAGGAGACTATCCCAATCAGTTAAATGTTCATGTTTCAAGTGTAAGCAATCTGTAAAAGAATCTCAGGAGACTATCCCAATCAGTTAAATGTTCATGTTTCAAGTGTAAGCAATCTGTAAAAGAATCTCAGGAGACTATCCCAATCAGTTAAATGTTCATGTTTCAAGTGTAAGCAAGCTGTAGCCACAACATTCCCTGTTATAAATTTAGTGGCTGAATTAATATAATATTTAGATAGTGTCTCACTTTCATTATATTTCCTCCTCGTGTGGGTTTCCTTGTGGGGAAAACAAGAACAGACCCACCACCTTTACAACAAACATGTCGTAGGAGTTTAAGGGCTTCCTTTGAAGTCCAAGTACAAGGACAAGGAACAACCAACTACACATGAATAAGCCAGCAAAATGGAAGTACATGCAAAACTCAGGCTCTGGCACAAAGCCAAAGTCCAAATGGTTGAACAACCAGGACTTTCTGCTGCAGCTTACATCCAGTGAACAAAGAAGAAGATGATATTTCCTCTGTTTAATAGCACACCGAGAGCTGATATTATCAGATATCACTATTTAAGGTGCAATGTGAGAAATACAGTGAGAATTATCTGGAATCTGCAGAGGTGTGGTATTTTAGAAAAATGGTTGGGGCAGCACCAAGGGCTGATTTAAACAAACTAATGAAGACATCCTGAAATGGAGAATGTACTGACAATGAGACAATGGAGGTGATTAGGGTCAGGGATCAAACCAAGACAGAGGTTGGACAGTTTAGCATCATGACACAGAGCAGTTGTTGCCAATTAGATACGGTCTCCTTCAAACTGTAGAGTGCATTAGCCTGGGATGAGAGAAACCAACAGTCTGTATGTAAATAAGCTAGATCTGTAAAATGGATGTGCATACAAAACTCATGTCCAGACCACAGACAAGACTTAAGTCCAGAAGTGGATGAACAACTAGACCCATCTGCCTGAGTTTATACCGGTGAAGAAGAAGATATTTGACCTGTGGCTCCCTGTTATAATCAAAGGTCTGCCACGAACTCCATATTTGTAAAGCATATTTATATATATAAAGTAAATCAATATGAGAATCACAAAACAAGAGAAGGTTGAGGGAGGGCTGGCTTTGTTGTTGCTGTAAATCTTCTTTGTTTCTCAACTTTCCATTCACTGGCAGAAAGTTATAGTTTTTCTGGACTTCAGACTTGTTCCAGAACTTTAGATTTGTGTGCCCATCCGATTTATAGATCTGTTTCCTTTATTTATTTATATATTTATCATTATTTTTTTTTTATGCAGACTGTTGGTTCTTGACCTCTCAGACAGATGCATGCTGAATTTTAAGGGTTTTTATGAAATGAAAAAATCTGTGAACATGAGAACTAAGAATAGCAGTAATAGTGCGATTCACCACTGGTTGTTAAAAAATAAATTTGTTCTTGCTACACAGAAAAATAATTCATAGGAATGAAAAAAACCAACATTCCAAGCTCAAGAATGTGTTCCGTGGCAGTCTGGTTTTCGACTAAAAGAAGAATAGTCACCTGAATTCTCATATACAGACATAATGGTAAAGTCCAGGAGTTTTTGTGTGTAATCAATCAAGTGATATATCAAACTACGCACCATTATATGCACATAAGGAGCAACTTACATTAGTTAATGCATTATCACACAGCGGATACCCACACAAATAACTGATGGCTCTCTCTTCAACAACATCTGTGTAGTGTTCTCGTGATATCATCTGACCCTGGCAATACAGTAACAAAAGTTAACCATGTCAGAAGCCAGTCAAGTGTGTATGTGTGAATGTGTTATTTTTTAAAATAATTATTACTGAGCAGAAGTAACTGAGTAATCTTGCTTATCTCGGTTACAACTTCTCTTCAAACAGGTCATCCCACAATTGTTCCGTTCCTGTACGAACAAAAACCACATGGAACATCCATCACTGTCCCCTGTGATGGAACTGACACAGACTGCAGTCCCAGCAAAGCCCACACATACATACACATTAAATGCATAGGGCAGCGGTCAGAAGTGCCAACACAAACAGTCCATCACTAGAAATGCAGTTCAATGGAAGCAGCAGTTACAATAGATCAGTAATCGCACAAGCAAAGCAAAGGATCCATCCTATTCATGCCAGTGGTACCTCTGGCATATGGTGCTAGGCCCATGTTTTCATAGACCAATCAGAACTAGATGCATGATATAGCCAACATAAAACTGGCACTTCACATCCAGAACAACTATTGGTAATAATTTAGACTGGGTCAACATGAGAACTAAGAATATTTTATGAAAATTCTGTCTTGGTGTGGATTGGAATCTAGAGCCTTTGGGCCAGCAAGCTACTACTACACTTCCTAAACTTCCTTTACGCTCAGTGAATGCATTTAATTGTCTGGGGCATGTGAAAAGACGAGAAGGTCTGGAGAAAATAACCACGAAGAGAGATTCGTGCGGAATTCGGAGAAAATGAAGAAAACAGTGCAGACGGTTTCCAGACGAAATAAATGATTTCCACATGGTAGTAACAAAGCCAGGACAGTTGGAATATGATAGACAGGGATTTTAGAAGACTGTTTGTGGAGTGTGGATTCAATGATATATTTAACTTCTTTACTGTCGATATCATCCCTTGTTATCTCTGCAGTGAAGTGATAAAGCTATTTGCCTTGTGCTCTGAAGGTAATGGGCTCATTTCACGAACATTATCATTTCATGAGCGCAATTTTTATGAAGATCCCTGGGGATCATCACTATAGCTGCAGAATTTGTGCTTTATGCGACAGTAGCATTTTCATGAGAAATCAGGCCATATAGGAAAACCAAGTGCAGTGAAGTCAACCTCTGAAACTTCAAGTTATCCACATGAACCCATCAGTGGTGATGCACAGCTTTCACAATCACAACCTGACTGTGTCCTTCTCTCTCTCTGTGTGTGTGTGTGTGTGTGTGTGTGCGTGTGGGTGGGGCGGGTGTGTGTGTTGGGTTTCATTATGAAACATGGCTTTTTAAAAAGCCAAGTAAGTTAATGTGACATTTTACTGTAAGCTCCAGTGATAGAGGTTACTGGGTCATGGCAGGAGTCACCTGATACATACGTTTGTTAAGCACTGGGGGATGTTTATATTTAATGTTAAGATAAACAGATCTGTAACAAAGTATTGCTGACTTGTGTAAAATTGTTCTGTTTTAAAGGGGGGGGGGGGGATTTTTATGGAGTCATGACCCAGGTTGTTGTTTTTTTTTGCATACCTGCACAACATTGTTAAAACATTAAAAGAACAAACATTAAATTTCTCTACAAATAGATCCATTAAAAAAAAAAAAAGGTGTGGGAGTGTGTACTTACACATTTTATGAGGTAAGGTCCATCCACTTTACCATCAATAAGATTATTCACTATGTGAAACGCTCTTTCTTCGCACTCAACACGGCTTCGAACGGTTGTCTCAAATTTCTTCAAATTTTCCATATTTTTAGTCATTCTGAAACTAACAGTAAAGGTAATTTTATACAGGAGAATACTTAGTTAGTTAGTTAGTTAGTTAGTTTAGTTAGTTAGTTAGTTAGTTAGTTAGTTAGTTAGTTAGTTAGTTAGTTAGTTAGTTAGTTAGTTAGTTAGTTAGTTAGTTAGTTGGGTTATCATCATTGCACTCCGGACATGTCCATATGTGCTCAGATCCTCCCCTCAGTATGAACCCCAACATCTGATGGCTAATAGTACCAGTTCTATGTTGATTAACAAGGAGAATACAATTTCAGAAGATGTCACTGCTTTCAATTCATTCATATTCGGTCTTATTCTTAAATGGTAATACAGGTACCTGAAAGTACTGCCTTCATCAAAGCTAGGGTGAAAAGGTATCTCAGTGGACTAGGCAGCTGGAACAAAATGAGGTGCCGATGCTAGATTACTAATTATAGCTTTTATGCCTCACAATATCTAAAATAAGATCATACTTTTGAGTTCTTTTTACATGTTCTGCCAAAAACAAACCTTGGTTGACCTTTCATTCATGACTTCTGACCTGTAACGGGGGTGTCATGTTGTGGTGTCTCAGATGCTATCATGCGGGGGTGTCATGTTGGGTGTTTTATTTTACTAGACATCACTGCTTTTAACTTCCACGCAGCATCTAGAACCAGCCCTAACCCCAACCCCCCAGCCTACGTCACCGAGAGAGTGCAGCCAATGACCCGTGGTTTCAGCAGCGACAGCACATTCAGATGATTCTTCAGACACTGATGGCAAGATGTCATATTGCTGTAGAAAAGCAACGCTGCTCTCCTTGTCGCTAGTCAACACAGACAGCTGAAGTAATTTTGTGCCATACTTGAAGTCCTAGAAAGCTATAATATACGCAATGTCACCGGCCACAACGTAGAAAGCTTCACTAAGACAATGGAACCTGACACTCCTGTAACAAAGACTAGCTCGTGTGACAGGTCAGCAAGCATGAATGAAAGGTCAACCATGCTTTGTTTGGGGCAAAAAACGTAACATGTTCCTATTTTTGTAAAGATTGTAAAAAACAAAATAGCAAATGATGATTTGTTTACTACAACTTACAATAATAATGAAAGACCCACCCACAATGGTCAGAAAGCTACTTCTTAATGTAGAGTGCCTAAAAGATAGAAACCCTCTTCAACTGTATAATACAGTTATATTACTGGGCAACCTGTTGTATGGCTACAAAGGAAGCTAACCTCCTGACCATAACTTGCAGAAGCTTATTTCAATATAACAAAAGATATCTGGTCTCAATGTCAGAACGAAGCCAAGGCTTTAATAGAGATGGGTGTTTCTATTAGACAAGCGGCCAAAGTGATCGGCTTCCATGAGTCAACGCTACAGAACAGATTAAAGACAGGCGTTGGAGCAGAAAAGCTGGGTCGATTAAAGACTGTCTTTTCCAGTGAACATGAAAAACAATGATAACGATTTCTTGCCTGCCGAGGTCACCGACCAGTATAAGGAAGAAGAGAATATGGGTGAAGATAAGGAAATATTTATTGCTCTTCAGTCTACAGAAGCTGCTACTGCTCTTGTGGAAGTTCCGGATAACATTGTGGGCCAAGGCCCTATTCTTGCCGACGATACTCTAGAAGAAGCCGACATAGAGGACATAGCTCCTCCCCATGGCATCTCAGGACCTTCTCATAGCAACAGTGGAACACAGGTTAAAAGGGCATTGCTTCTAGATACTAAGGCAAGGGCAGTGAAAAGAATTTTGTCCCCGAATAACACTTCATCAGACTGAATCAGATTTCTCCGTCCAGAACAGCAGCTCTGACTTGACCATCTTGTCATCGGGAGAAGAGGAGCTGGATTGTGCTTTAGAACTGCAACCTGGTTACTTTGCTGTGGTCAAGGTGCATGGAAAAGCAAAAAACTCTTTTAGGTTGTACGTTGTTAAAGATACTGATTGTGATGGTGAGGGATACGATGGTATCGTCTACAAGCGAGTCCCTCTAACTCAAAGGTTTACAGAAACAAGCGAAGAGTCCTATTTTGAAAAGGAAGACATTATTTTGAATCTCTCGAAGACAATTTTTAGCAGTTCAACTCAATTTAAAATTATAATCAGCTTTTCAAATGACCTCAGTGATTTTTAAATTTCTTGAATAAAGAATGATTTTACAATGATTTTTTTCAGTCTACTTTCATTAATTTTACAAATGGGGTAAAGACCTGCGGTTGCAGGTCTTTGCCCCACTGCTGGGGCAAAGACCCGCAACGCATGGATGCCCAGAAAATGCGTTTATTTTGATTATTAATAAGAACACAGACTCAGTAGCCATACACGTGGTGGGTAAGTGGCTAAACTATATCCACATGAAGTTTCATAGAATACATACGAATGGTTTTCAAGAAATGTGTTAAAAAAACATGAAACTGCGGGTCTTTGCCCCGACCTATCCTAACAATCTATTCTTCTACAGTCTGTTACAATTAACAGTATATATAATAAATTAATATTATAATATATGTAAAATAAGATTAAAAAGGTTACTGACCAGCATAAATATCTAACACTGAAATAGAACAGAAAAACTGTATACATCACAATTAAAACCAAGATAGGGCGTTTCAATTAGATAGGTTCAACAGGATACTGTTGTTCCAATTATTTATTACACACAGTATGACTAGTGACTGTTGTAAGCTGTTACTGTAGGCCTGTTTGGACTGGTTTCCAACCTAGTTTGAGTTAGTTAATCGACAGCTTATCCTCACTGCACAGTGGACAGGTCCATAAGCACTCAGAAAGTCTTTAAATGCTACCAACTCAGCCTTGTCTCCTGAATCTCTTACACGTTTTATCTCCTTCAGAGCACTGAGAATATTGACCAGGTCCATTGCTTGTGACTTGAGCAACTGTGGCCCTGCCAGTAAGTCAATCCACTCGTTTATTACGATTCCCTCTTACCCCAGAGTGCCATAGTACAAATTTTTAATGCTATGGCTCTACTGGCAAATTTGGCCGTTAAGCTGGACTGCTTCGGCCGGCTTAGCGGGGCTTAGTGGGAGTTATGTCCCTTGGCCAAACTCAAAACAAGTCGCGGAAAAAGTCACGAATCAAACGGCATACTTACCTATCATCATCTGGGTGCGTGTAGGGTTGAGTAGGGTGTCTATCATCGTCCTACGGTTGCGTGTAGGGCTGCTTATTGCGTGTAGGGTTGGTTGTTTGCGTAAGATAGATGAGGGGTAGGGTTAGGGTTTAGGGTTAGGGTTTAGGGTTAGGGTTAGGGGTTAGGGTTAGGTGTAGCGTTAGATGTTACAATTGTGACGCCGTAGTTCCCTACAATCGCGCACAGTCGCATGCACGCGCAAACAGTTGACGGACGGTGGATGCTACTGACACGGACAATTCGCCACCGCTTGGGCACCAGCAGCCCGCTATTGCCGTCATATTTGGCACACTTCCAGTGGCGCCACTCCTACAAGCATCAGATTGTCGGCCAGTATTTCCACCTCCTACGTGAATATTTTCACATCATCTAACCCTACCCCCTAACCCTACCCCTAACCCTACCCCTAACCCTACCGCTAACCCAAACCCTACGCAACCCTACACGCAACCGTATGGTGATGATGATAGACACCCTACGCATCCCTACATGCAACCGTATGATGATAATAGACACCCTATGCAGCCCTACGCACAACCGTATGATGATAGGTAACCCTAGACGCAACCCTACACGCATCCGGATGATGATAGGTAAGTATGTCATTTGATTCGTGACGTTTTCCGCGACTTGTTTTGAGTTTGGCGAAGGGACGCGAAGGGACATAACTTCCACTAAGCCCCGCTAAGCCGGCCGAAGCAGTCCAGCTTACCGGCCAAATTTGCCAGTAGAGCCATTTTTAACTGATTTCTGTCAGAAACGATTTCCTAAGTGACTCCAATCTCAAAAAAAAAAAAATCCTGTTTCAATCTTCTTATGCATGGAATAACTTCAGAAGCACTCATGGGGAAAACGCTGTGTCTCTAACCACATCATTACAATTACTGCTTTTAGTTTTGTTAGTAATCAAGTAATGTTACTACCACTACCACCATCCACTTCACAGTCAGACGTAGTTTTTAAGTCGAGGCAAAAGCACTGCTGTCTTCTCTTGCTGTTCTCCCTCGAACCAGGACCATGAGGACAGTGAAAGTCTATAAGCTTGTTACGCGTCGAACGACCGATCCATGGGTGAAAATAACTGCACAGTATCAGCAGAAGTATCGAAAACAAAGGCTTGACCAGGTCTCAAACCACTATGAATTTGGTTTTTGTCGTCTCAGCCAGGCTTTCAAATGAGTTTAGAATCGAACAGTGTTGTTAATACTATTAATAATAGAACTGTAATTTAATAGTATAGATAACTAAAATACCAGACGCTTCTGTTTTAGTCAGTTAAGTTCTATACTTACAACTTGTGTGAATACTTGACAAAAATTAAATATTTTCATCAAAGTGAAATATTAACAACTATTTTTATTTACTGAGTCGTCGTTGTAATTCAGAGTGTCGGCCCTTGGTAAATGTGAGATTTTTAAAACCATAAGTTATGTATAATTTCATCATCATCATCAGTTCTCGTTTGTCATTTGAAGCCCCACTCTGGCTTTTGCCAGGGGCCACAATATAGGCAGGCCATCAATATGGCCAATTGTCTGAACGCGGTTTCTGGGACCTCTCCACGGTGATCCTCATCCGCATAGTGGCACTTTGTGTCATCGGGTGTTTATCGCTTGTGTGATGTCCTGGTGGGGTAGAAAGTCAGTCAGTCAGTTCTCGTTATGACTAGTGGCACACGAAGCTTCAGAGAGGACTTCCATGCTTTCCTGTCCTGTGCAATCTTCAGTATTTCCATGTCAAAGATGCCGCACTCAGGTCACTTTCCATCGTTCGTCTCCATGTTGTTTTTGGGCGCCACTGTTTTCTCTTTCCCTCTGGTGTCCATGTGAGAGCTGTTTTGGCAGGTATATCAGAAGTCATTCTCATAACGTGGCCAAGCCATTTCCATCTTCTCTTGGTAATCATACTGTCTAAAGTTTCTTGGTTTGTGGCTTGATGTATAATTTGGGAGATGTAAAATATGACTGTTTATAAGCAACATCATGTGTCATATTGACATTTTTTATGCCAGATTCCACAAATTTTGCATATTTGAAATTGAACTGGCATAAGATAATGAACTGGCATATTTGGGTTTTTTCTGGCTTTTCTTATCAAGATGTGCTCACATTTGCTTCATAGTGTCTACCTGTTGAAAAAGGTCGGATAACCAAACCACTTGACTAAATATTCTTTGGCTCTCCTTGCAGTACCGGACGAGGGCTGGACGGCGTATGGAAACAGTGAGCAGAAAAGTCACGAAACAAATGACATACTTACCTATCATCATACGGTTGCGTGTAGGGTTGTGTACGCTTGCGTGTAGGGTTGCGTTGTCATCATACGGTTGCGTGTAGGGTTGCGTATGACGGCAATAGCGCGCGGCTGGTGCCCAATCGGTGGCGAATTGTCCGTAGCATCCACAGTCCGTCGACTGTTTGGGTGTGTATGTGACTGTGCGCGATTATAGCAAACTCCTGCGTCAAAATTGTCATATCTAACGCTAAACCTAACCCCAACCCTACCCCTAACCCTACCCCTAACCCTAACTCTACCCCTACCCCTAACCCTAACCGTAACCCTAACGTTACCTCTAACCCTAACCCTAATCCTATCGCTAACCCTAACCCTACCCCTAACCACGCGAATTTATCGGTCATTAAAGCATACAGATCGCCAAAAACCCACACACACAAAAACAGATTCCCCCTCAACGTCAAAAAAAAAACCAGATCTGGGGGACACAACCAAGCATTGGCAGCCCTGATATCGACCTCACTGTCTTCTTTGATTCGTGACTTTTCCGCTCACTGTTTCCAGTGCGGCCAAGGGAGAGAACTCCCACTAAACTGAACTAAGCCGTCCAGCCCTCGTCCGGTACTGCAAGGAGAGCCTATTCTTTTTCTGGTATAATATGTTTAATGCAATAGATGTGCTTGTCGCTGACTTTCTTTACTTTTTTTAATGAATATTTTGCTGTGTAGACTGAGGTGGTTCAGTTTTTCCTGTCAAAGGTCAAAACATAAAATAACCTCGAGGTTTAGCCATTGATTCTCTAAAGCTTTCTTGGACATAGGCAACACTGCCAGGATACATCTGTTTGGCCAGGTTGGTAATCTGTGAGCCATTCCAAGAGTTTTAAAAAAATTATGATATGATGTGCGTTTGAACTGATGGTTCTTTGTTCTTTATTATTCTCCAAACATGTCTTGCATGATATAAATAATACTGATGTTGCGATGATAACTACTTTTAGTGAACAGCTGGGTAACTGTCGTCAGTCTTGGCCATCAAATCACCTACAACAACGATCCAGAAGACCTCTACTAAAGATGATACCGTGCATGTTGTCATAGAGGGATTGCCTTCCCCATAGCACCAAATAATTTCCTTCGGTGCCGGGTCAACCTTATCGCCCAGATGTTTAAAAAAAATTTCCACAAAGAGAGTTTTACCACTGCCCGTAGGCCCCGCAATCAGGGAGGTGAATGGGTGTCTCCAGCATGGATCCATAACTAATAATGATATTGTCTATCTCAAACCACTAGTTTAATTGTATTAAAGGGATATAAGAGACATATCTAAGACAAGCTTATATACAGCATCTCGAACAGGTACCAAAACCCAAGAGCCAAACCAAAAACCACAAGCCGACTAAACTCCAGAGATGTTCACCAATGAGACAGAAAAAGAAAAACCGAGCCTTGATGCTTTGACACACCTAGCCTCAACGAACCAACAACAAACCGTGAGCCTCCACCAAAACAGGAGCCATCTATCAAAACACGAGCGAGCCACCAAACCACAGAATCAGCCTCTAAACCACCTATGAGATATAGAAGAAAAACTTGATCCTTCATCAAACCCCCAAGCCAAACAAAAAAAAACTATGACAAAGAGGCATGTGTCATGTCTGGCTACTGATATCAGAGGGGACTTTAAAATTATAGCTACTTTCCGAGGTAGTGTAACGCACCTTACTATGTCCTGACTATTTTCAACTACTGTAATAGTTAACCACTTCACTAATATTTAGCCCAGTGAAGACCTGTAAAATTCTATAAGATGGTTTTGTTCCACCAGTTCCTTTAGTAAGTTGCGTATCCTGGAAGAAGTATTGTATATGACCACATTCACAGGTCACAGACCACGGCTAGATCTACAAATGCACGGAATGCTTTTATCCCTAGACGCCTACTAATCCTGAAACCAGTGACAGAGATTTACCAGCATAAAACTCAGAATGAGTCTTACTTCCACCTCATTCCACAATTTTGGGTTATCAAGCATAACCGTGTGACGTCATATTTCCAGTTTAAAACCTACATCTTGATAACTTGTTGTCGTTATGTCAGGTACTATAGCTGTCATATATATTTTAATGACTAGAAGCCATCTTGAAAACTTTATGTTTCACTTTAAGTTACTAACTACCCAGTCACCAACTATGTGTGTGTGTGTGTGTTTTCCCAGGCTTGGTGAGTACTTTCCCAGTCTATAAAAAAGATATGAAATGTACTGGTGTTATCTTTCCTTTGGTCTTAACAACACAGGCTGAGAGAAGGATCATGTCGCATAGGCAACACATGATCTCTACAATACTGTAGAGGCTTTTTGCTAAGGACAAGGGGAACTTCCAGCCCTAATTAGCATTGAACCGGACTGTGATTCTGATGATTTCCTATAGTTCATTAGAACAATATCGGCTGGAAATCCACCAAAGATAGATGAAACATTTGGTGAGTATGTTGATTTTAATTAAATAGAATATCAATGCAAAACTTTTGGCCAAGGGAAATATCGATGCAAGTCAAACTTGACAGGTCACTCAGTGAATTACAATAGACAGTAAAGTTCATACTAGAGACAACACTGCAGATACAGCTAAGCTACTTCAAGCGAACAAAAGAAGAAGAAGAGGAAGAATTGAAGTCTACACAGCAGACACTGTATTTTTTTTTTTAAACTAACTTTAATTCTATAATCAGTAACATAAAGCTGTTAGGAGCTTAACTATTAGGGATGATATTCACTCACGTTTATCTTAAATGACTTCTAAGATTCAACTTAAATCTGTCAACATACAGTATTGTTTCTATGTGTAGTCACAAATGTCAAACATGTCAAAATTTAAAATTTATTTCCATCTCCATACTCTCTGGTTCTCCCACAGATACATACTACATGCCTGTGAGGCAAATGAAAAAACAATGAGGCCCTTTTTAAGACTTTAAGATATGTTTATTGGGAAAAGGAGAAAGGAAGAATAAAATGTTCAACACAAACAACCAATAAAGTAAAATCATAACGTTTTTATCTAACAAAAGGATGCCATTTTCACTGATGAATACACACTTTCTTGAAATTGTAGTTTTTTTATATGTTAAAAATTGTCACCATTTTTAAGACATCCAAACATAATTATGAGAGCAGATAGACACTGATATCAACACTGTGCCAGCCATAGACATTATCTAAAGCGCATATAAGAAAAATCACACTTGCGAGATGAGATGCCAGAAAAAGGCTACCAACCTAAGCATCTGAGAATGGGTGAACAATGATACTATCAGACAGATTGTGGGAACAGCATTTTTTTACCAGATTAATCTAAAAACAGCAGATTGACCATCTCGTTAGAATGCAACAACATTAAATACAACAACAAGCACTACATCTCAAAAGATCAGCTACAAGAGCAATAGGATGGCCACGAGAAAATGGATCAACATTAAAGACAATCTGCACCATCATGACCTGGCCTGTGCCCGCCAGCATACACTGCGTCACAAATTATTCCTCCACAGCAGAAATGGTTTATGATGTTGATATTTTAGAGAAACATGAATGACACAAATATTTAATAATTATCCTTTACTTTCAGAGGGTCTCAACTGGTCAGACTGTTTACCTCTTGCTCTAACTGTCAAGGGTTTATTTAA
Organism: Candidula unifasciata; assembly: GCA_905116865.2. Classification (NCBI taxonomy): domain Eukaryota; kingdom Metazoa; phylum Mollusca; class Gastropoda; order Stylommatophora; family Geomitridae; genus Candidula; species Candidula unifasciata. Next base: position 157,911 of record CAJHNH020001051.1, read on the forward strand.
GGGATGAGGCTTTCAGTTTTTTAATGCAGGTAAGTAGCTAGGTGTATGGTTTGTCCCCTTCCAGAATGCAGTCTGCATGATTAACACCTCAAGGATGAGTATCAGCAGGTATATTATATCCCCATGTGGGTCATGATATTTCTTTATTTTAGTAAGTATTGAATTTTGTTTTCAGGATATTCGTGTTTCATTTTACTTTATTTTACATAGGCTCAATAAATGCTGTGGGTTGATGACATACTGTCTAAGAAAACTACACACTGGGAAGCTGTTTTGTCAACACCACAAAACCGGTTTACAATCAGAAATTAACACACAATGAAGTATCTGGAAGACAGGAAAAGCTGCAACTTTTATTTAGAATCATCAATAATTTACAGAGATAATTCTACAGCATTCTGCCCGATTCTGTGCTGCATTTATAACTGCATATTGCTGTCTCAGCTTGAGAAAATATGCAGTATTAAACTATCATCATGAAGGACAGAAGACGGAAGACCATTCATCAGGACTGGACAGAAGTCAGAAGTGGATGGAAGCTATGTAAATGACCATTATTCTTCTTCTGACAATATGAAGAGAAATGGGAGAATTGGGAATACATTTTATTCTGCAGAGAATTAGGGACTATCCTTTTTGATTGTTTCTATCCCTAACTGCTGTGAAGCCAAGGACAATCCCTTGTTCCTTGTGGCAGAACTGCTACCAAGCAACTGCTAGGCTGGTCATAGGTGATTAATGAGGTGCCCTGAGGAAGGACTTGGTGATTGGTGCAGTTCCAACATTCCACATGAATTTTGGATGAAGATCTTCTGGAAAACTCCAGGTGGAAATTGTTGTGTGTTAATTCTTATTTTCATGATGACAGTTTCATGTTACAATTATTTTCAACATCATCATTTTTTTTAGTTTGATCAATGTAGAGAAAACAAAACAGATGATATAATTACTGTAATAAATCTATGTGTATTTGTCAATAATAGTTAAAGTTAATTGTATTTCAATATGTATGTATGGTGTGAGTTTAGTGCTGTCCATCAAAATACCTATTCTAGATGGGGCTTAATTTAATAACCAGAAAGGGAAATTGTTGGGAGGGGTAATCTACTCTGTCTAGTGTGAGTGTTCTCTAGGCATCTAAACTCCCCTAACCTTTTCTGGGGATATTCAGGCAGCTAACTTTCTTTTACGAGCCAATTCAAGTCTGTATCTGAGTATCCAGGGACAATGTCTGCTCTTAGCATCAACAGACAGTTGTCTCAGTTTTTCACTTGCATCAGGAAGGAGGATTTAAACCCACACCCACCACTACAGTTCGTAAAAAGAAACTTGTTCCACAACAGAAGCAAAGTGCCAATTGTCTGCATACAGATATACCAGACCAAAACAAATTCAGGAACAAGACCAAAGCCAGTTAACATTAAAGAAGAAGGGGCAGAAAAAGAAGAAGAAATAGGTAAAAAACCTCGAAACCCTGTTTAACTGCACAACAGTTAAGTTGGGTCCCCCTACACCACCACACCCTTCCCACCGGATATTTACATAGTAACCTGAAGTCCGGACTGTGCAGGGATAATTGATATGATGATTTCAAATTTGATGATATTTCTGGGGATCATCAGTGGAGCTATGGAGTTCATGCTCTGTGCAATGCTGTTAGCAGGTTGCTAGCCAATCTGTAGAGAGAGACTGAGCCATATGGGAGAAAACTTAGTGCATTAAAGTTTATGCTTTTGGCTTAAACTAGATTTTTTTTTTTTAAACTCCATTAGTTTGAGTTGAGTGATTAACATAAATGAACAATTCAGTTCATTAAAACTGGCAGCCCATAGGTAACTAAACCTAAGGTATGAAAACCAATCTTTCCACCATCTTGTCTTGCCTGGTCTACCAGCTCTTTAGGTGAAATAGGTTGACTCTGGGACATCCAATAAGAGAACATAGAAGCCATTATGTTGCACTGAGTGCCAAACATTATCCACAGATTTCCCATCACAGCAGGGCTGGAGAGGAAAGATAAAAAATATGTCAGATAGAAAATAATGTTATTGGAGAGGGAAAGAAAAATTTATCAAATAGAAGATGGTGTCAATGAAGTAGGAAGATTTTTAAAAATGTCAAAAAGAAGATATTGTCAATGGAGAGAGGAAGATAAAAAAATATGTCACACAGAAGATAATGTCAATTGAGTGGGAAAGATACAGATATGTCAGATAGAAGATAATGTTGATGGAATGGGGAAGATAAAAATATGTCAGGAGATACTACTAATGGAGAGTGGAAAACATTTATCAAATAGGAGATAATGTTAATGGAGAGGGCAAGATACGAATATGTCAAAATAGAATATACTGTCAATGGAGAGTGGAAGAAAAATATATCAAATAGAAGATGGTGTCAATGAAATGTGGAAGATAAAAAAAAAATATGTAAAACAGAATATAGTGTCAATAAAGAAGGGAAGATATAAAATATGCTCAACAGAAGAAAATGACAATAGAGAGGGAAAGATAAAAATATGTCATAAAAAGAGATAATGTCAGTATAAAGGGGAAGACAGAAAATATGCCAAATAGGAGACAGTCTCAATGGAGAGGGGAAGATAAAAATGTCATATAGGAGACAATGTAAGTGGAGAGGGGAAGATAAAAATATGTCATATAGGAGACAATGTAAGTGGAGAGGGGAAGATAAAAAAATAAAAAGAGATATGTCATATAAAGGGGAAGACAGAAAATATGCCCAATAGGAGACAGTCTCAATGGAGAGGGGAAGATAAAAATATGTCAAATAGCAGGCAGTGTCAGTGGAGAGGGAAAGATAAAAATGTGTCAAATAGGAGACACTGTCAATGGAGAGGGGAAGATAAAAAAATATGTCAAATAAGAAATGATGACAATAGAGAGGAGAAAATAAAAATATATCAAATAGGAGATAGTGTTAATAGAGAGGGAGTGATAAAAATGTGTCAGATAGGAGACAATGTCAGTGGAGAGGGGAAGATAAAAATATGTCAAATAGGAGAAACTGTCAATGGAGAGGGGAAGATAAAAAATATGTCAAATAAGAAATAATGACAATAGAGAGGGGAAGATAAAAAATATGTCAAATAGAAGATACTGTTAATGGAAAGGGAGTGATAAAATGTGTCAAATAGGAGGCAATGTCAGTGGAGAGGGGAAGATAAAAATATGTCATATAGGAGACAATGTAAGTGGAGAGGGGAAGATAAAAATATGTCATATAGGAGACACTGTCAATGGAGAGGGGAAGATAAAAATATGTCATAAAAAGAGATAATGTCAGTATAAAGGGGAAGACAGAAAATATGCCCAATAGGAGACAGTCTCAATGGAGAGGGGAAGATAAAAATATGTCAAATAGCAGGCAGTGTCAGTGGAGAGGGAAAGATAAAAATGTGTCAAATAGGAGACACTGTCAATGAAGAGGGGAAGATAAAAAAATATGTCAAATAAGAAATGATGACAATAGAGAGGAGAAAATAAAAATATATCAAATAGGAGATAGTGTTAATAGAGAGGGAGTGATAAAAATGTGTCAGATAGGAGACAGTCATGGAGAGGAGATAAAAATATTTCAAATAGGAGAAACTGTCAATGGAGAGGGGAAGATAAAAATATGTCAAATAAGAAATAATGACAATAGAGAGGGGAAGATAAAAAATATGTCAAATAGAAGATAGGGAAAGGGAGTGATAAAAATGTGTCGAATAGGAGGCAATGTCAATGGAGAGGGGAAGATAAAAATATGTCATATAGGAGATACTGTAAGTGGAGAGGGGAAGATAAAAATATGTCATATAGGAGACATGTAAGTGGAGAGGGGAAGATAAAAAATATGTCATATAGGAGACACTGTCAATGGAGAGGGGAAGGGTCATAAAAAGAGATAATGTCAGTATAAAGGGGAAGACAGAAAATATGCCCAATAGAAGACAGTCTCAATGGAGAGGGGAAGATAAAAATATGTCAAATAGCAGGCAGTGTCAGTGGAGAGGGAAAGATAAAAATGTGTCAAATAGGAGACACTGTCAATGGAGAGGGGAAGATAAAAAAATATGTCAAATAAGAAATGATGACAATAGAGAGGAGAAAATAAAAATATGTCAAATAGGAGATAGTGTTAATAGAGAGGGAGTGATAAAAATGTGTCAGATAGGAGACAATGTCAGTGGAGAGGGGAAGATAAAAATATTTCAAATAGGAGAAACTGTCAATGGAGAGGGAAAGATAAAAAATATGTCAAATAAGAAATAATGACAATAGAGAGGGGAAGATAAAAATATGTCAAATAGGAGATACTGTTAATGGAAAGGGAGTGATAAAAATGTGTCAAATAGGAGGCAATGTCAGTGGAGAGGGAAAGATAAAAATATGTCATATAGGAGACAATGTAAGTGGAAAGGGGAAGATAAAAAAATATGTCAAATAAGAAATGATGACAATAGAGAGGAGAAAATAAAAATATGTCAAATAGGAGATAGTGTTAACAGAGAGGGAGTGATAAAAATGTGTCAGATAGGAGACAATGTCAGTGGAGAGGGGAAGATAAAAATATGTCAAATAGGAGAAACTGTCAATGGAGAGGGGAAGATAAAAAATATGTCAAATAAGAAATAATGACAATAGAGAGGGGAAGATAAAAATATGTCAAATAGGAGATACTGTTAATGGAAAGGGAGTGATAAAAATGTGTCAAATAGGAGGCAATGTCAGTGGAGAGGGGAAGATAAAAATATGTCATATAGGAGACAATGTAAGTGGAGAGGGGAAGATAAAAATGTGTCAAATAGGAGACACTGTCAATGGAGAGGGGAAGATAAAAAAAATATGTCAAATAAGAAATGATGACAATAGAGAGGAGAAAATAAAAATATGTCCAATAGGAGATAGTGTTAATAGAGAGGGAGTGATACAAATGTGTCAGATAGGAGACAATGTCAGTGGAGAGGGGAAGATAAAAATATGTCAAATAGGAGAAACTGTCAATGGAGAGGGGAAGATAAAAAATATGTCAAATAAGAAATAATGACAATAGAGAGAAAAGATAAAAATATGTCAAATAGGAGATACTGTTAATGGAAAGGGAGTGATAAAAATGTGTCAAATAGGAGGCAATGTCAGTGGAGAGGGAAAGATAAAAATATGTCATATAGGAGACAATGTAAGTGGAGAGGGGAAGATAAAAATATGTCATAAAAAGAAGATAATGTCAGTATAAAGGGGAAGACAGAAAATATATCATATAGGAGACACTGTCAATAGAGAGGGGAAGATAAAAATATGTCAAATAGGAGATACTGGTAATGGAAAGGGAGTGATAAAAATGTGTCAAATAGGAGACAATGTCAGTGGAGAGGGGAAGATAAAAATATGTCAAATAGGAGACACTGTTAATGAAAAGGGAATGATAAAATGTGCCAAATAAGGGATCATGTCAATGGAGAGGGGAAGATAGAAATTTGTCAAATAAGGGATCAGGTCAGTGGAGAGGGAATAATTTGTCAAACAGGGATCATGTCAATGGAGAGGGGAAGATAACAATTGTCAAATATGGGATCAGGTCAGTGGAGAGGGAATAATTTGTCAAACAGGGATCATGTCAATGGAGAGGGGAAGATAACAATTGTCAAATATGGGATCATGTCAATGGAGAGGGGAAGATAACAATTGTCAAATATGGGATCATGTCAATGGAGAGGGGAAGATAACAATTGTCAAACAGGGATCATGTCAATGGAGAGGGGAAGATAACAATTGTCAAATATGTGATCATGTCAATGGAGAGGGGAAGATAACAATTGGGATCAAAGATGGGATAACAATGTCAATGATCATGTCAATGGAGAGGGGAAGATAACAATTGTCAAATATGGGATCATGTCAATGGAGAGGGGAAGATAACAATTGTCAAATATGGGATCATGTCAATGGAGAGGGGAAGATAACAATTGTCAAACAGGGATCATGTCAATGGAGAGGGGAAGATAACAATTGTCAAATATGGGATCATGTCAATGGAGAGGGGAAGATAACAATTGTCAAATATGGGATCATGTCAATGGAGAGGGGAAGATAACAATTGTCAAATATGGGATCAGGTCAGTGGAGATCAATCATATACTGTCTCCAAGTGCAGATAGGCTGCAGTAGATTTCCAGTATTGCATGTCTTCCACCCTGGATGCACACTCTCTCAGACTGCTGTTCTTTCATTTCTTGATGTTATCCTCCCACTTGCATCAATGTCTGCCTCTTGCTTGTGTACCCTCTACTTTTCCATTCAGTATGGTTTTTGTAAGAGTGTTACGTCTTTTCAATATGGTTGATACATTTCACTGATCTGTTTGTGAGAAGCTTTTATTTCTAGTCATCTCAGAACCTCTGCATTTGATTGGTTTTTTAGTTTTTAGTCTAGCAGGATTATAGAGACTACTGTCAGATAGAGAATGGATTAATATGCCATTATCTTGATCTCAAAAGGCATATTTCAGAAGGCGTGAGACGTATATTCCAAAGAGTGTAAGAGCAAATACACATCCCTGCTTCAGTCTTGACTGCAAACTCCTCCGACGTTACACAGCCAAAATTGATTGTGCCATTCAGGCTTGTGTGCAACAACTCAAAGATGCTTACTGTGATAGGTGGCACCCAATCTTCTTTAACATCTCAAACAGACCTTAATGACTAACCAAATAAAATGCCTTAGTCAGATCAATAAAGCAATATATAATGGTTAATTTTGTTTTACTCAATTTTTCTTGCACCCCTCATAATGAGAATATCATATAAGTGTTAGACCTGTTCCCATGACAGCCACACTGTGACCCTAGGGAAACCTGGACTCTTAGTATCTGGAGTCTACTCAAAACAACTCTGGGAAGCACTGTTAAAAAATTACACAACAGTAATATTGCTCCTTAGTTGTTGCAGTCATCACTCTGATCAGCCTTGTTCTTGAACATAGTAATGATGCTCAAATCTTTAAAGTCCTGTGGAACCAATCTTTTGCACCAAAATTTATTGTGTTATTAGCCGATGAATTTCTAGGAAAGATTGTCTTTTTTTGTGTGGCTCCTAATGATCTCATTAGGAGCTCCATCTTTGCTGGAGGCCTTCCCTGAAGCAAGTTCAACAAAATAAAAATAGCATGACTAACTTTTACAATTATTGGAGGTGTCTCCAGGTAGTCAAGAGTTGGTAGAATCCTCATAGTTTTAAAAGTGCCATTTTTGTTAAATTAATGACAGTCTAAAATATCTGAACATTTAAAAAATACTGGCTGATAAAGGGCATCTTATCCAGAAAATGTTGCCATTATTAGGACATTAAATAGATTAGAGTAAACAGTGAAGGAGGGCATGATTCTGCAAAGAGAAACAAGGGTCAACCTACCACAATTTGGGAACAGGTCTAAGAGACACCTTGGGCAGAAAGTGCATGAGGTGGGGGAGCCTAGTAAGAAGCTCTACTTCTATCAATGTAGCTGTGCTGTTGAGAATCAGCTACATGAAGATGAAGACCTCAAATCAATACAGCATTGTGGAGTTCAAATAAGCAGAATGACTAACAGAATTAATGGCTCTCCTTTCAACTACCGCCGGTAGACAACAGTAGACGGCCGGTTAGTCGGAGTTCTGTCCCCTGGCTGCAGTGCTATTACGGACCGGACAAGGCACGAATCACAAAACAAAGTGAGTGCAGTACCCTACTGTCATCATATGGTTTGGGTTAGGGTTTGGGTTGCTACGTTAAGTTTCTGCGAAGACGAGATGCGGCGACACTAACCGTAACGCTAACCCAAACCCTAAACCTAACCTAAACCCTAACCATTTGATGACAGCAGGTCACTGCACGCTGTCTATCGCCAACACACAGTAATTATGTCATTTGTTTCGTTCCCTCGTTTCCACTCCGTAATAGCACTGCAGCTCGGGGACAGAACTCCGACTAACCGGCCGTCTACTGTTGTCTACCGGCCGTAGTTGATAGGAGAGCCGAATTAATAAATTACAAATATCCATTAGTGCTTGTACAGACTTGGGGGAATTAAATCGTATGACACAATCAATATTGTGAAGCTAGTAGAGAGAGAGAGAATGAAACAATTTCCAGTGAATAAAGTGTTAGGGAAAAGATGCTAGCATTGATCAGGATACACATTTAGGAAACATGCTAACAGTATATAATTAAAATGCCCTTGTGCTGGAATTTCCATCAAGAAATAATGGCAGGCTCCTAACAAAATTGAAGAATTAGAGAATTAGATGTTGAAGATGAGAGGATATTAGGTGAGCAGCAAAGGATGGAATAGTATGGCTTGGCTGACATGAGTTGGCTGCAGACCAATGCTCCATATGTAGATAAAAAGCAGAGAAAGAAACACCTTGTTTATAACCCAGAAACGTCAAAGCAGTACAAATTAATTCATGTAAAATTTTCAGATTCCATTCTGCAACAGAAGCAATATTTGTCTAAATCTAATTTTTAATGTATATAAAAGGTAATGAGACAACTTACCTCCCTGCTAAAAGAAAGTACAAAGGAGCTCCATCTCCATCCAGTTTCCCTTTGGCGTGTAATATTCCTCCACAACAACATATCAACACAGTAAAGGCCCTACCAAAAATATTTTCCAGTAAGCTATAGTCTGACCAACCATGTCCAGCAAAGCTGCAGACAAATTATTGCATTTGATAAGTTATTTAAGGGAACTAATTAAGAAGTAATATAAGGGAACTAATTAAATCTTTTGTTTTATGAACTGTTGAAGCATTATCATTTACTGATGGATCAGTGTCAAGTAGGAAACATCAAGGATGGTGCTAACACTGTTAAAGGATAGAGATTTTGAGGTTCTTACTTCAAAAAGAGCATGTATGAGTCGAGGTGAAGACTGACAATGCAGCACTTTGGATATCCCCATAAGCATTCCATGCCATGTTGTCAGATCAAGAGAATATGAGCAATTTGTTTTAGAAGGCAATTTTGCTATTGATTTCTTCCTCAGCAGTGAACATATTAAGTAAGTGACTGCAGCCATAGCTACTGTAATATGATCTTTTGCCTCCTGTGCATAAATCTGAGACAATATATCAACAGTTATAATCTATCAGCAGCTCTGAAACTCAATGCATCACCTTGATAAAGGTGTCCTTAGGCAAGCAGAGGTGATTTTGTATGATGAGAAATCATGCTTGTAAAAATGTCTAGCTCTAACCTGGAGTTTGAATCAGGTAGTCTTCAAACTCAAAGTTGATACTGTAACCTCTGAGGAGCTCCTTTACAAAACAAGTAATATTTGGCAATACATAAACACAGTTTTGTTTGTTTTACTTACAGGTAAAGGGAACAGTTTTTAAAGACAGGCTCCAGTTTTTCAGCACTCTCATGGATTGATTCAGTACAAATATGCCAGTCTTTGTACCTTTGCATACCAGAAAACAGCACAGTTTAAATATGAGTGAACACTTGGATTGATTCATCATTTTCTCCTGTAACCTTCATTCACAAACTAGTCAAGAATCAGCACTTTTTTTTATAAAGCACATATGCATTACTGCACGGCTCATTAAAGGAGAGGAGGAGAAGGGCAGGCAAAGAAGAACCTGGATACAGAATGAGTCAACTTGATAGGCCTCATGAGGAGGAGAAGGGCAGGCAAAGAAGAACCTGGATACAGAATGAGTCAACTTGATAGGCCTCATATATGCAGTCTATTGCATCTGACTGACAGATATGGAGGGAACTGATCAAACAGTCAGCAATGGCTGGTGACCTAACAATATGCTGTGTTACTGGCACACAATGTTAATGACATAAGCATTAATTCATGAAGTGAAAGAACAAAGAACGAACTATTTCTAAACTGTAAGAATTATAAGACATATAGCGTCGGTCTCATATTCTTTTATGAACGCTTGGTTTGAGGGGGCACTTGATTGATGAAATAGTTAAAATCATTCCATTAGGGCATACATACATAATATAATTCTCCAGCATATTCATCCTTATGAGCCACAGTAGTTCATTGGCTTCCATACTTTTTTTACTAGCCCAGTGATTGCAGGTTCAAATCCCTACTGAGACAGATTTTAAAAAACTGACATGGGATTCCAGATCCACAGCCTTCTGTCTTGTGTGTGCACTGTCAATCATTTATGTTACAGATGTTGTTCCAAGCCATAGTGACAGATTGTCCAAGATTATCTCTCTTGGCCTCTTTTGTCACCCCCCCCCCCTTCCCCTCTCATCCTTTCCATTCAAGCGCCCTGTCCTGGCATTTTTCCCTTTCCCATGTGTCCAAAGAATGTGGGTTGTCCATTTCTGATAAAGGTATTACTTCTCTCTGTGAGTTAATTATGAAGATGTGGATTTTAGGCCTCCTGGCTTGTTATTTGGTTCTTTCTACTTCAATCACCTACTTATTCTTTAAGTCTTGCTTCTTATTGCTTTAGGTGGTAAAACAAGATGCCAATCACTGTGGTACTGGAAAGAGCATGTATAGTATTGCCATGGTCTTCTCAGTGCTCAGTCTTTCAAAAGCTCAGATGGGTAGGACATGCCAAGAGGATCAAGGAGGCTAGAGTCCCTAAAGACATCCTCTAAGATAAATCACAGAAGATTCTGAGGTTGGCCCTTAACACAACATAAAGATGTGTGCAACAGGAGAGAAATAAGCACATTTTAGAAAGTGAACACAGGTTAAGAACTAAGCATTTTAAAAGATACATAGCAGCATGTAAGGGCAATGATTTTCGTGAAATGTTGTGCACTTATTGTTGAGGACTTTTTTTAAAATTCGCACTGGTCTTAGTAATTGTGGCATTACTATGGGCTGTGACTCCCATTCCACTCTACAGCACAAAGTAGCAGTCTTGTCTGGAAAAAAACCCAGATATAAGCTCACGAGTAGAAGTACGAAAAATAAAATGATGGCCTTAGAAGTGAAATGATTATATCTATACTGTCATATGTCAGGCAGTTTCGCTTTTAAGTTCCATACATGGAGGCTGATCGGATCTTTACATACAATTTACAGGAAAAAGCAAATCCTATTGTCTGTATGTAAAAAATTTGCTAAAGATAGCTCACTGTAATGACAACAACAAACACTTTTTAAGGCTTAAATTTATGAAAGATGCGTTAGAATGAATCGAACCATCCTAACAGACACCTTGTAGAAAATTGGGAATGCAAACAAAGAATAAAGCACAAATTGGTTTTACACTGTGTTCATGAAATTCAGGACAGATACCATTTCCCAGAAAGACGTCAAGGAATTCAGAATGTTGTAACAAACCTACCACCACATGCTCGCTTTAAAGCTCCAGAAGTCTGAATTAAATTGGTAGGCGAGGAAACCAGTCCGACCCAATCGCTTTTATGAACTCATCACTAAAGACCGTTGATTCTTACCCCCAAGAATAGATACAAGTTTATACTGATGGATCTGCATTTGAAGCTACCATTAAAGCAAATTACAGAATCTACATAGGTTATCCCGATGGATCTGTTGAAGAGATTTTTGATGCATGCGGGGAATTCTGCTCAAATTATGAAGCCGAAATAATTGCACTGGAAATAGTAGTATACCATCTAAAGACTGTAATGGATGTTTACCCTTCAAAGGCCCAAAAAACTGTCATCTTTACAGATTCAATGTCTGCCCTTCAAGCTCTGGAGGGCAGTGAATGCTGCAGAACTGACATAGCCAAGATAATCCTGAATGCTGATCAGCTAATTACCTCATACAACATCAGAATAGTGATGCAGTGGATTCCAGGCCACTCTGGCACACCAGGTAATGACAGAGCTGACAGATTGGCAAAGAAAGGAGCAACACAAGAACAACCACCTATAGCGACAACCCCACAGACAGCAAAAACACTTATAAGAGCTATAAACAAAGAGACTTGGTTAAAAATGGGCCATGGGAAACACTGGAAGAGAGGTTTATAGACATATGTCTGGCCCTGATCCTAATGACAGCATTAACCATCTATCTAACAAGAAGGGACCAGGCCACCATCTTTAGACTTAGAACACAACATTCTCCACTCAGTGGACGTCTAAACAGAATACAGCCACAACACTCCACAGAGTGCCAGCTATGTAACTACCCCTACGAAACTGTTGAAAAACATCTCTTTGAGTGCCTAAAACTCAGTGAGACAAGAAGAACGCTACTCCCTCCGAGACCAGACAAGTGGAACACCTTGTACGGAGGAAAAGAACAGCTTGTGAAAACATGCAAATTCCACTACATGGCATTTTGCCAAAGCTCATGCGCCGCTGGATCAATAACAACAACAAGGCTTAAGCACTCCCCCCCCCTTTTCATACAGCATTTATACTGGGGCATCACAAAACGGTAACACAGTAACCTGTAGTTCAGTGTAGGTGATCACTGAATTATTTTCTTTATGTTTTGTATAAGTGTGATTGTAATGAAAAAGATATATATTCTGTGCATTGAATACAGATGCTTCTACTTTAAGATCCACTTACTTTTTCATTTCTTCTTCAATCTGTCCAGACAATATGTTATCTAGTCTTTCACTATAGAAAATCACATTTGCTGTAACACTGTCTCGTTGAACTCCATTTTTGAATGGGGATTTGGCCATTTTTGTGTGCAGTGTCCAGAGTGCAATAAGACTGGCAAGCGAAGGAATCCTGGTCACGGTATCAGAGATTAAATCCGGCATGCTCTCCCACGGGAAGCATGTGAGTTTCTGAGAGAAAAATAAAATGATATCATGTGCACTAACAAGCTAAAGTATATTACATACATTAACAAGATACAGTTTTTCATAGACACTATCGAGGTAAAGTTTATCACAGACAGTAACACAAAGAAGTTTTTAAAACAAACGCATGAAATAAATGTAATTGAATAATTAGACACGACACCAGCAACTCATTCCTGCCGGGTCCTGATTTCAGGTTACCATGTAATATTTGCAGGCCCTAGTATAACTCTTATTGATTGAATAGTGTTTCCAAGGTTTAGAACTGCTTGATTTTTCATTCTTGAATGAGAGGCAAGGAACCAACAACATGCACACAAATAAGCCAGATCTGTAAAATGGATGTGCATGTCATGCTAAAGTTCTGGAACAAAACTATAGTCAAGAAGTGGATTAACAACCAGAACTTTCTGACATAATTTACAGCCAGTGATTGCAAAGAAGAAAGATCATCCTTGAAGTCTGCAATCCTGGAGGGGACAAAAAACACACACACACACACCAGTCCCTTTTTTTAGCCTTTACAAAAAACACATAATACTAGGCCAGTTTGAAAAGTAATACCTCCAAGGACATAACTTTGTTAACGTACACACAAAGTATATATTTTCTTAAACGTTTAGGTCATCCTTTAAATAAGGTGTCATTATTTTTCAATGTAGCCCCCCCCCACCCCCCCCCCCCCCCCGACTACCAGACTGAATCTAAGTGTGCTTCAGTGAAATGGAAACATCCTTCTTTGTATTGTGTTCAAAACTTCAAGGTTATGCCATCAGCAGGGAAGGTTATACTGACAATGTTCTGAGATTGTCAAAAAATGCTTTCAAATAATAATAATAAAAAAATATGTGACAATGTGAATGCTGATTCATACTGTAAAGGTCTATCCATGCTTCATGATGTAATTTGAAGAAAACATCCAGGCCTGCTGACTAGAGGAACACTGCTCCTTTATGACAATGCCAGACCACATACGGCTTGGTTAACTTAGGAGAAAATTAACCATCTAGGGTGGGAACTTCTGGAACAGACCTTACAGCTTGGCCTTAGCCCTTATGGATTGTTACCTTTTTGGTCCACTGAAAACCCACCTTGGCGGCGGACATTTCGCAAATAATGCAGAAGTTTAATGTGAAGTGAAAATGTGGTTTGGAAAACAGAGCATGGTTTTAGATTTACTTGTGGTTTAAAAAGATTAGTGTAACGGTGTTAGATTTAATAGTAGTTTTAAAAGACTAAATACATATATATATATATATATATATATATATATATATATATATATATATATATATATATATATATATATATATATATATATACACATATATATTTTAAGACTTCCGGTGTAAACAGCCACAATGGCGGTATGCTTTTTCGTCCATTGAGGTGAATGGCACAAATCTGCTATTTTTGCTCACTTATAATGTGAAAGTTTCATCGAAATGGGATCTGAATCGTGCAATGGAGTACATGCAACGGAAAGGTGGACACAAGGAAATGGCAGAGTTTGCTCCAGACGGAGGAAAAGAAAGTCCTTTACTGCGGAGATTTCAACGTCAGAGGCAACCAGTGGGGCAATGTAATCACTAATAAACAGGGAGAAGACCTGGAGGATGCCCTAGTGTCTGCCGATCTAGTGTGCTTGAACGAGGAAAGGTTACACGAATGGCAACCTGACAGGGGGATACTGACAGCGTAATTGACCTGGCCCTAGTGTCTCCCTCCATTGCATCAGGATGCAGGTGGAACACACTGGGATACCATGACAGTGATCACTTTCCTTGTGTCGTCCTGGTGGAGAAGAGCAACAACAGAGGCCATGTAATCAATGCGCCTGATTTTCAGGGTACAGACCCGACATAGCAGAGAACTGATGCTGATAAAGGAAGAACCCTTCTTGTGTTTTACTTGCAGCAAACTGACCAGAAAGACGACAACATGCTGATGATGTCAAATGCTGATTTGAAAAGCGTGGCAAGGGAATTCAATATCAGCATCCAGAGTGGTCAGATACAAGAAAAATGGCTCCACAGTTATTTGTTCCCACTACCGAAGCCGAAATAAAGACCACTCAAAGATCTGCGGCTACAGAATCAACTCAATGCAGAATACTGTTGGCAAACTTTTGGAGAAAATTGTCGCACAAAGATTGACTACCTACTTGGAACTACTCAATAAGTTCTCACCAACACTTGGAGGGTACAGGTTGAATAAAGAGACATGGTTCAATGCTGCAGTTTTCGCCTGCGATTTTTACGAGGGATTTCAGATTAAAGAAGAGACATGTGCAGCAGCTGTGGACTTAGAAGATGCCTACAATACAGTACCATATAAATATTTAATGCAGTTACTGCTTAAACTAGAAGTAAATCCTATTCTGATCTGCTGGATTGCTGCAGTCCTGTTCCAGAGGAAGATAGTACTTAGATGTGGTAGCTGGTCCTCAGAATTGCAAATGATATGTCCAGGCTTGCCACAGGGATCACCTCTATCACCAGTCTTATTCAACGTTTATACAGTGATGATCACAGAGCAGCAATTGAATTGAAAAGGAAGGACTTTGTCATTTGCTAATGACATTTTGATTTATCGATGAGGGCATGATAGACAGGAGATCGCCAGCACAATGCATAAAGAACTCTATCAAATTGCCACCTGGTGTGATGGTTCCAATGCCTATGTCAATCTTTCGAAGGCATCAGTGTCATGGTTCTCTTTGAACAATCACATTGTCAAGTCCGACTTTCCAGAAGTGAAAATGTGTTGATCAGAACCAACGTTATGACGTTTCTCGGGTGAGGTTTGATCGCAGCTTGTCATTCAAGGAACATGTTGACAATGTGATAACAAAAGCATGCAAAGGTAAATCTGCAATGAGGATTATGGCTGCTTCCAATATTGAGCAAAGACTACTAATACTTCTATTCTACAGTCTGGTCCTTTCCCCCATTGAATACACTCTGGCCATCCTCACTGTCAGTGCTACCCAGATTAAACGACTTGAAAAGGTGCAAAATTAGGCCATGCCCATTATTTTGGGATGTACAAGAGACACATCCCGTGGAGCAATGAGGTATCTACTTGACTTTCCAACTATGAACCAAAGAATCAGGATCTAGAGGGCTCGGGCATACCTTAAAATAAGTGCTGATAAGAAACACCCACTGCATCAAGCACTTTTTAGTGAAAAGGGCGACAGGCTGAAGAGAGGAAAATCCTGGCTAGGTCAGGCAGAAGATGTTATTAGGCAAATATGCAGCCTAACCGACATCACCCCTGGTGCAGAGTGGATACCTGTGCCTTAAGCATTTAGTTGTATATTTTCCTGTATTGTCACACTCAATGTAGAGAAGAGAATCCGGTTGCTGTTAATGCAGAGGTCAACGCTCTCAACAGTAAAAATTCAGACGAAGCAGATGCACTAATCTACATGGACAGATCCGTTATACATAAAAAAAAGAAGCGCATGGGCATTTACAGCACGCTCAGCAGGCAGAACAGTCAAAGAAGCCAACGGCGCCTTCTCCATGACAACCAGCAGCATGACGATGGAGGTGATGGCAGTGACGCAAGCGTTCGCCTGGCTCGAAACACAAAACTACACCCACGTATGTATACTAGGTGATTCAATGAGTATGATCCTGTGGGTTCAGGCAGGTTTTGCATGAAGACGATGGCTTGAATCGTTACAGAAGTCCACCGTGCGTGGCGTCACCTTTATTTTTATTCCGGTCAATGCAGGCGTTGATGGAAATGAAACAGCTGATAGGTTGGCTGGATCCGCTATCACTACCGACAGTCAACCAATAGATCATGCTGATATTATTAATGCCCTCAGAGTAATGGAAAGGATAGAGGACTTTGGGGGCACTGAATCCACATCACTCGCCAGAATGGCAGACTTGGGAATTAAGATGGACATAGCAAAAAACAAGATGCACACCAGACGACTTGTTAATCAACATAGAACTGCTACCATTAGCCATCGGAGGTTGGGGTTCATACTGAGGGGAGGATCTGAGCACCTATGGTCATGTCCGGAGTGCAATGATGATAACCCAACTAACTAATATATATATTTTAAACTAAAAAATCTACAAGTGGTACACTAATCTTTTTTTTTTTTTAACTACCAGAAAAATTTCTCAGTATTACACGAATTCATTTATTAAAACTACTACAAAGTTTACAAAAACCAGTGTAAAGTTGACAAGTGAAAAACATTTAGTATAATCTGCTCTTAAATAAAAAAAAATTATTGTGCAAAACCCAGTTGCACTCACATTATCCAGAATAAGGATTACTGGTCCTCTCTTGTCACTCCACTGATTTCCACACGTCCTGATCAATTTGCTCTGGACATCCATGCAAATCTCTGCCACAGTTTCAGCAATATGTGGGGGCCACATACTCTCCACCAAGGATAGTACGTCTGCCTCATTGGCTTCAATCAAGATTTCCAGAAAGTTCTGAAAGTAGAAAAAATAATCTAAAAATTATCAAATGTATAATTTTGTACATGAACAAAAAAGTGTCCATAGGAGTTGAGTTGAATTACATTCAGAACCAACTTTGCAGCACTCAGGACACTCCCATTTGCAGTGCATCTCCATCTTCAGCAGCCAGCGCAGAGTTCCAATGGTACGGTCTGCAATTTGATTGAATGAGTGTTGGCCGGATCCCCTGGTTGCTTCCTGCAGCATCATTTATTCCAAATCTCTGTGTGGGTTCCGGGGCCCTGTTATAGGGACAACAAGAATAGACCCACTGCCTACCCAAAAGCATGTCGTAAGAGTCGACTAATTCGGAGCTACATTCAAAGTTGGAGTGCATCTGCCCGAGAGGCAAGGAACCTGCAGTCTGCATACAAATGAGTCAGATCTGTAAAATGGATGCACACGCAACACTCAGGTTCTGGAACAGGACTGCAGTCCAGAAGTGGACGAACAACCAGAACTTTCCGCCAGAGTTTACAGCTGGTGAACGTGAAAAAGATTTACTTCAAAGGGTGAGGATCTATATGTGTTTCAATTTCAAAGGGTCTTTAAGAATCTTGACATTTGCAGATGAAAGTCTCACTTATAGGCAGAGGAGAGAGAGGGAACAAACTGCACAGGAGCTACAGACAACAGTAGACAAAGTGACTGACTGGTGCACAGAAATGAGCACTGTCATCCACCCATAAAAAGCGTCTTTTTGCATGTTCTCTAGACAACAGGATCATTGATGTCCCAAGTCTAACGATAGATGGTAGAAACGTCAACAGAGAGAGCAAATCTGGAATCACATCTGATAGGAGCCTGCCCTTCAAGGACCATGTGTAGGTGGTGGTGACAAGATGCCAAAAGGGACTCAATACACTTAAGACTATGGCTGCAATTGACATACAGAAGAGAATGTGTTTCCCACTATATCAGCACCTGATCCTGTCAATGATTGATTATGGCCTGGGACTGCTTCCTGTCTCAAAGAGTCAGATGGAGAAACCAGAGCGCATACAGAATGCAGCTATGCAGATCATTTTGGGATGTACCAGAGACAGTCCAGTAGTGTGTATGAGATACATCCTTGGTTTGCCGACTGATGCACCTAGGCTTAAGTTGCTGCAGGCAGTCATACCTCAGAGTAGCTGCAGACACAGACCACCCTTTGCACAAAGCGCTGGATGCAGTTAAGGGTCATCCGCTGATAAGTCATGGATGGTTCAAGAGAAGGACATGATCAGACAGGTCTGCATCCTTGAGAACATTAGGTGAGGAGAGGAGTGGGGCAGAGTGCCAGCGGAACAGTCAGACTTGTGTAGTCATAATGAAATTGGGCCGGGAATGCAGCAAGTGGCCAGCAGGTGCCATGGAGGTGGAAATTCAGCAATTAATTCAGAATAATGCTTGCTCAGGTGATATGATTATTTATACAGATGGTTCAGTGTCAAGATGCAGAAAAAGTGCCTGGGTGTTCTTTGCAAAAGCTAATGGTCAACCTTTGGTGCAGGAGAGCCTGGCATATGTTAACTCAACATCCAGCTTAAGAATCGAGGTGGAGGCAGTCTTTTCTGCTGGCTAGAGAACATGACACACTCACACACATAGTGATTGTATCTGACTCAGAAAGCATGCTGAGGATAGACATGCTTCGCTTCAGAGGTCTAGGGTAAACTGTGAGAAGTATTGTCTGGATTTGTTCTCCGGAGCATGCTGGTGTGTTGGGAAATGAACAGATGGACAGATTGGCTGGCTGTGCACATCTTGGTGGAATATTGATGCATGATAAGACAGACATGGTTACGGCCTTATGGGAGTATGTGTACAATCTGGGAACAGCAAATTGATCATCACAGTCCAGTGAGAGTGATGCAGCAAGGTGTGATGAGGAGCTCTGGCCTTTCTCTGGCCAATACTCAAGGCTCAGAAGAAAGGCAGAATGGAAATATAATTATCAGACTGCTACTGGCACCACTGGTACTGGAACTCTGTGTTGGCTACTGAAGATGCAGACGGAGCGTTAATGAAAATGCCCTGAGTGCTGTGATGTCAATTCTTGAATTAAATAAATCAAATCAAGACACATAAATTTATTAGAGCTGTCCCCCGTGTGGGTTCCGGGGCCCCATTGTGGGGAAAACAAGAATAGACCCACTGCCTCCCCAAAAGCATGTCGTAAAAGTCAACTAATTGGGGAGCTTCCTTTGAAGTCGGAGTGCATCTGCCGTAGAGGCAAGGAACCAACAGTTTGTATTCAACAGAATGAGATCTGTAAAACTGATGCACACGCAACACTCAGGTTCTGGAGCAGGACTACAGTTCAGTAGTGGACGAGCAACCAGAACCTTCCGACAGAGTTTACAGCTGGTGAACGCGAAAAAGAAAAAGAAGAAGATTAGAGCTGTAAGTCTGGACAGATCATTCAAAATGCAGCTCAGTGATACCTTGTCCAGGTCCCTATGTATTTTAACTGTTTAACATTATATAACATAACCCTTGACTCATTAAGGTCATGGAGGTGTATCGATGGAAGCAGGAGCACACAAAACCAGCCATTTTTCATTGTCACCTTCTTGTTGAAAAAGTGTATCATAAATTAGTCCTGTCCATTTCTTGATGTTGTCATTCCAGTTTTTTCTTTTCTATCCTCTTTGACTACCCCTGAATGTTCCTTGAAGTACGGACTTTGCAATCGAATCATGTCTCAACACGTGCCTGAATCAAGCTAGCTTGCATTGGTTCACCATAAAGAGCTTTTACATCTAGACATGGTGGCGAATTGAAGGAATGATCACTATTAAAATTAGCAAAACTGAATGATTGGTAATTTCCAAGAAAAATTTTTTTTGTGTGCATGGTAAAGACAAACTGTTAAACCAGTGGGTCATATGCTATGTAAATGCTACACTCTGATTTCTAGAGAGACAAAAACTGACAAAAATGATGAGAATATGGTTCATACAAGAGAAACAAATGCTGACATTTTGACAGCGGTAGTTAGCAAAAACTATCAGGAGAAGACAAAGGTAATTTATTCAGCAGCAAAGCAGCCACAAACTAAAAGGATAAAACACTTGATAACAGAGAAAGAAACAAAAGATGTAGAACTTTTGAACAGGTGAGTAAAATCAACATCCTCAAAATGTCAGATGACAAAGTAAAACAAAGGAGTCATAAGACAGAGACACAGAGTGAGAAGGTGATGGGGTCAGGCAGAGATGATAAAGACATGGGGCGGGGAGGGGGGGAGAGAAAAGACAGGGTGTAGAGAAGGAAAGAGTCAGACAGTGAGGAAGAGAGGGCAGGAGAAAAAGCCGGGCAAACAGACTTAGAGAAATACAAAGAAGGAGGGAGAGAGGCAAGCAGTTAGAGACATAAAGAGGGAGGTGGAGGGAAGCAGGCACAGACAAAAACAGAGGAGGAGTAAGGAAGAGAAAAAAGCAGACAGATAGAGAAAAAGAGATAGGCTTACCAAGAGTGAGGGTGGGAAAGTCCACAAAATTGAGAGATATATGTGCTTGTATTTGCAGCCTGGGATATTCCATCTATTCATCGCTTGTGTGGTCAACCTCGGGCTCTGCTTTCATTATTTTTAAGTGAGAGGGCTTTAAGCGGTGCACTGTCAGTTGGCAGCCATGACACATGTCCAAACCCTTTGATCTGTTGTCTCTTGATGAAGTTTAATACTGGTTCCATTACGCCTTCTTTCCTGATATTGTCATTTTTTATCCTAGTTACATTTTGGATTTACCCTAAACATTTCATTTCTGTTGTTTCATTTTTTTTTGGGGGGGGGGGGGGGGGAAGGGGGGGGGGGGGGGGGTGATGACAGAAAGACATGATTAAATAGTGTATATTGAACAGATTTTTAAAATAAAAAAGCACTGTCTTCAAATTGTTTAGATACAAATAACTAGTGCTTATCTGTTGTAGGTTATATCTCTAATCACAAAAACCCACAACACAGACACAAGAGATAAAGATCACATATTACTCTTAATTCCATGCTACAAACATGATATCCAAGTTTCCGGTGAATTGTGAGTACGGCTTTCCTTCCTTCTTCATCTAGAAATGACTTAATAGAAGTCTGTCTCATACACTCCAGTTGACCTCGTAGCAGCCACTTGTGACCAGCAAGAAACACTTCTTGCAGAAAAAACATGATTTTCTGTCCAGAAATAAAAAATAATGTAATAAAAGCCATTAACTGCAGAGTAACTGAATCAGATATAAATTTTTTTTTTTTTTTTGGTTGGAAAAATGATAATTAAGTTTGGTCTGAATAGGCACAGACAGTTTATTTTACCATCACATTATGGATACTGTAGAAAAAAAAAAGTAGCACATAAATAATAAATTAGTCGACTCTTACAACATGCTTGTTGGGAAGGCAGTGGGTCTATTCTTGTTTTCCCCACAATGGGACCCAGAACCCATACAGGGATTCTTTTGCCATGAGTGGGAAATACATATTATCCTTGCTTATTATCCTTGCTTCATCAACCAATTTATTTTTACATTTTAGTGCCTGTAAAATTGTGACAACAGAGAAAGAAATGCCTTAGAAGAGCTGCAGGAGTTTCAAGGAAAGTCAGAATACCAAATCATGAAATCAGACGAATACTAGGAATAAAGCCAGTCTTACAGGTCATCAAAGAACCACAAATGAAATGGTTTGGACACCTAACAAGAATGCCCTGGTACTATCCGCCACAGCAAGCCACACTAAAACGTTACAACGGGTATAGAGCGAGTGGAAGACCTCGGAAAATATAGAGTGATGGCATTAAGAACAGCCTTACAGAGATGAACATCAGTCTTAATAGTGCTCTTGACAGCGACATCAACGAACATTACATCTCCCCCCAACATTCGATGAGGTACAAGGTGGAAGAGAAGAAGAAGAAGTGCCTGTTTTGTAACTTTGTTGATAAGGGACTGAGTATATCACCATCTTCTTCTCTTATAACTGTTGAAACCAGCAGCTGCCCAGACTTTTTCTGTGGCTTCTATTTTCTTTAACTGATTTCATTGATATTAAAAGAAATGCATACCTGTATAAGCTCACTTTTTGCAGGAAGACAATTAAAGTGGCAGTAGACCATGACTTCCTGAAATGCTCTCTGTGCGTGTGATAGCTGAAACATTACAAAATATCCACTGTAAGCATAGTTTTACATATAATTCATTTAAAAATGTGTCTATATTTGAAGATGTTAAAAAAGTTACTACTGGACTGATATCATGAATAAACAAGACTATTGAAAGACACACAAAAAGTATTTAAATGTGTACAGAAACAAGATGTAGTAGTAGTAATATTTTAGTCTAGTAACAAGAATTGTGTCAGAAACTTTATCTCAGCAAAGCATTGTGATGTCACAGGTCATGGACCAAGAGGTGAACTAAGGGAACAAGATATAAAGTGGATGGGGACAGGGTAAAGCTGTATGTGCCCTACTCTGCTGTGGCTAACTATCTGGTTAAAGCTGTTTTAGGACACACTTTTGTTACCCACTGTCCTACTGTTGAAATCTCAGACAGCCTATACATCGTCCAGCTATTTTACATTGAGAAGTGTTGCCTTTATAGGTCTGCTGGATGTGTTGTTAGAGCAAGTTCTGGTCACTCTTGTCACAATCTGCTGAAAAGATTTTCAGTCATTTGCCAGCCTCCCTGCACCACTGTATTATTGTGTTCATATCACGATTTCAACAAACAAACAAAAAACCGAACAGCTTCCAAATAAAATAATCATGAAAGACAAAATGAATTTTGTAGTTGAAAGCCTTCATCAATATTTTAAAAAACATACAATAAATACACAAATATTAAATACTAAAATATATGAATTTAGATTTAGCGGTCCACTCATTGGTAAGGTACCCATACCCATGGATTATACACAAAAATATGGTTCTCAACGTGTGGATCGCGTCATTTTGGGGGTTAAATGAGCCTTTCACAGGGGTCACAAAAGACCTTCACAAAACACATATTCGCTGAAGTCATGAAGTAGCAACAAAAATAATTTTATGGTTGGGGTCACCACAACACGAGGAACTGTATTAAAGGGTCACAGCATTAGGAAGACTGAGAGCCACTACTCTAGTGTATAGATTTGCTAGGTCACAGATAAAAAATGATCCAGAAAGCTGCAACAGGGCAGAGTTTAGAAGGTGGTGAGTTGATAAGGTACTGTGCAGTCTAGGGAAATGGAGTAAGCAATTTTTCAATCAAACTCTGTTAAACATTAAGACCATGTGGAGTTGGAGAACCTAATTGAACAATAAAACGATTGTTGAGATACTTTCAAACTCTTTCGCTGGAAAATCAATATTTCATACAGTAATTTTCATGTCAAAAATACCCAGTGATAGGGCAACTGAAGTAGTTAGGCACTGCTTTAAGGGCCCCATTGTGCACATCAGAATGTCAACATGCCTTGGGTGTCTTTAGTATCTTTCATGTTTGCTGGTTTCTGTCTCATCTTGCAGGATCCAGGCATAACAGTACTGTTCAAACTGATCCACTGTAATGTTTAATATGGCCATAGCAATGAAGTCCCAAAATGGGATTATCAAGTGTATAGATATCATCTTGAATAAGTTAGTTAATGATTCATTTTTATCTGTAAAATATGTGTATTTTAAAAAAAACACAAATGTGTTCACCATTTCTAAATGTAGATTTAAATGCCCAAATGTGTGTATCATTACTACATGTATGAATCATTAACGTATCTGTTAATCATGAAAATATTTGTATGTCATTGCTTTATGTGTATCAGGAAAATATGTACCACTACTAAAAAGGAGTATTATGAAAAAGTCTTCTTAATGAAAAATGGGTGTATCACTACTAAATATGTGGATCATGAAACACTAATGTAAAACTGATAACTTACAATCTGGCACCTGTCGACTGGCAGGCCCATAGTTAACGGCTCCTGGTTATGTTGTAGGCGGGTCACAAATATCTGGCCTATGTCCGGATTTGCTGGATCAAAGTTAATAATTGTCATTTGAACCACTGTCCAGTCTGAAAATATTTTCCCCAGAATATATATAAATATGACGTAAAAAGACATAAAAGAACAGAAATAAAATAAACTAAGATGAGTTAAGAACCAGCATAACAGCACTGCGGATATTCCCAAAAGAGAGATGTCCCCTTCTTCAGTAACCAGTGAAAAGTTTCAATTCTGATTATATCAAGAGCAGTTTGGTTGTATGTCTGCCTTCCCTTCTCTCTAAGTGTTGGCCAGACCCCCTGATCACTCCCACCACAGTAATTCTCTCCAGACCATAATGGTAAATTTGCACTTCTGCACTGCTCACTTTCTCCCAACATGTTTTGCCCACTTCTTATCATATGTCATTTTTCTGTGGTACAGAATCAGCTAGTCTATCTGGCTGTTCATCTCCAATCACACATGTATGCATTGGAGACAATATCCAAAATACACTTAACTACCGGGACTCTCAAGTGGTGCTTCAAACTCTGCTTGGAGAATACCTGTATTGACCTTTCTCAGCAGGCTTTGTAATTCAACAATGAACTCAGAATTATAAATAAAATTTGTTACAAACCATTAGGTATTAAAGCCAGCCTGTTCTGAAATTTTGTCTTGATATTATCTCCAAATCTGAGTACTTTCAGGGTATCCTTCATCGCTTGTTTGTCTGTTTGAGCCTCCTCCTGGTTGCCACTTTCCCAGAAATGTGTTATACTGAAGAAAGACAAATTGAAAAAAAAAAGGGGCGGGGGGGGGGGGGGGGGGGGGAACACACACAATGGATATCACACAATAGATATAGAATCATTGAGCATTATTTCTACTCTTCACAAATATAATTAACCTGTTGTACATTTTATAATGCTAAAAAGCCTGTGGTGCCTTTTGCAATTAATTGCATGTGCAACTACTGATTTGTTGTAACAGCTACTTCCATCAATGATGAACTGCATCTCTAGTGTCAGACTATGTGTGAGCAATTCTGACTGCTACCTTATGCATTTAATGTGTGTGTTTGTTGTTACATTTGCTAAGACTGCAGTCTACAATCTGTGTGTGTTTTTTTTTTTTCAGATAGTGATGGCTATTGTGTGCTTCTTGTTAGCTCAGCAATGGAGCAGTTTTGGAGTGACCTGTTTGCTGCGAAGTTTGAGCTGCCATTACCTGATTATTACCTCATTACCTGATACGATTTATATGTTACATAGGGTTTATCGTCAGTTCTCCCATCCCTATTATTGTGTTCAGTGGCTGAATTTTTTTTAATGAAATCCAACCTGGCACTTTTGCTCCCTCTCCGTCAATTGTTGGAAATATGTTGCTAAACACATATTTTTGATCATGTTAGTTGCCTCTATCTACTTCCCAGGAAATTTTCCTGATGTAAATTTGAAGCCAAACCAACCTAGGCAACCAGGTCAGTTATAAAAATCAGCCTAAGTAAGACTCCAACTGAAGAGTTTCAGGCCATCAGGCAAGCATCATTTTTTTTTTTTTTTTTCTGGCTACACTCAAGAATAAATACTACAAAAAAACTTAGCAGATATGACTATTTTATCATAATCTATAGCTACATCACCAGGGATGTTTCAGAGTTAAATGTCAAGAAACATATATTCAAGCATTAGCATCAAATACCACTCCATATAAAATTACTGACTCTCCAAAACAAACAAACATACAAAAAGGAGAGAAAATTCTATGCTAAATATTACCTCAGTTTGTAAGAGAGGTTGTGCGCCATCTTGTGTTGGAAGGTCACATGCATGGATTCTGTCAAATAAGCAGCGATATCAGCTTGCTTGGAGGATGCCCCACTGCGAGTCCATGCTGAGTGTTAAAACATTTTATTAGAATGTTAAACAGCAAAAGTAAACTAAAGGAATTTTTCTACACCAGTAATATGCCAGGCACATGATGCCAGATTATTATTTAAATAGATGGTGGTTCCTAAACATTTTATTTTTTTACTTGCCTAGCATTTTTTTTTAGAATCAATTTTTATGGCATAGCCCTTTAGGCCTACCATATCCTGTGTCTTACAAGTTACTGGTTTTTAGAAGTGATGTTATAGAGCAGAGAAAGAGGGGTAAATCATATGGGAATCTAAACTAAAAAGATGTTGAAACATTTGTGCAATGTTTATTCAGTGAAATAATTTTTTTTGTAAATTTGTTATGAAAGCCCATTTACTGTTATTTACAACCAGTCACATGATATTGTTAAAACTCGGCCATATATAGAAGTTGTTATAAAGTTGTTGTTTTTTTAAATCAAACCATTAATTAAAAAAACTGTACATTTTAAATTGTTGACTAGAGTACAGTAAGGTCCATAAAGTAATGTTTAATGAGACATCTGTGGTTGCATTTTTGCAGTTTTCGTATTCCAGGTCTAGCTGATGATAATTGCAAGTAAATTGGGATAGATGTTTAAGCAAAGACTCATGCTCCACAGAAATATATAGTTGAGAATATATTATGTAGTCTGTCCTTTTCACTCTCAGGCTAATTTTGGAGTTAGTAGCAGCAGAATGACCAAGCATCATCTTCTAGAGGAGGTGCAAAAATTCAGCTTCACAAATTTCCATTCTACTTACTAAATTAGAATTCTTTAACTATCTTACCAGATCAAAATATTTAAAAGTTTGCTTCACTAAAATTATTTTACTTAATCAAAGTACTTCAGTAATATCGTTCCAAACTCACTATCCTTTCTGTGAAGTGGACAGACACAATCTAAGTAGAAAAACATAATAAAATATATGCCTTACCATCAATCATCTGCTTCTCCCACACACACAAGGCAGTCGACTGGCATATCTGTCTGTACAACCAGAAGTGTGGGACTTCGTGCAGCTGTTTTTGGGCAGTCTGCAAATAATTCAACCTCTGTGTGCCTAGTAATGTAAGAACTATTTTGAGTACCAGACTGTCTCCCTCGTTGTATATCTTTCCACTCATCCATACACACTCCTCATCTGTAGCTTCCTCTTTGTGTATCTTTCCACTCATCCATACACCCTCCTCATCTGTAGCTTCCTCTTTGTGTATCTTACCACTCATCCATACACCCTCCTCATCTGTAGCTTCCTCTTTGTGTATCTTTCCACTCATCCATACACCCTCCTCATCTGTAGCTTCCTCTTTGTGTATCTTACCACTCATCCATACACCCTCCTCATCTGTAGCTTCCTCTTTGTGTACCTTTCCACTCATCCATACACCCTCCTCATCTGTAGCTTCCTCTTTGTGTATCTTACCACTCATCCATACACCCTCCTCATCTGTAGCTTCCTCTTTGTGTATCTTACCACTCATCCATACACCCTCCTCATCTGTAGCTTCCTCTTTGACTTCATTAACTCTCTTTTACCCCTCTACTTTTTGTCTCTACCTTTCTTGTTCTAAGGGATCATAAACTATAGATTGAGACACAAACCCTAAAACAAGAACATAAACCCTAAAACGGGAGCATAAACCCTAAACTAAGAGCATAAACCCTAAACTAAGAACATAAACCCTAAACTAATTATATAAACCCAAAACTATGAACATAAACCCCAAACTAAGAACATAAACTCTAAAATCAATAACATAAATGTAAACCTTCTTCTTTTTCATGTTTACCAGCTGTAAACTGAAGTGTAAAGTTCTGATTGTTCATCCACTTCTGGACTTTGGTCTTATTCCAGAACTTGAATTTACCCCTAATTAGTCAACTCTTATGACATGCTTGTTGGGGAAGCAGTAGGTCTGTTGTTTTACCACCATAGTGGTGCCCTGGAATCAACATGGGAAAAACCCTAAACCAGAAACATAAATCCTAAACCAAGAACATAAACACTAAATGAAAAACATAAATCCTAAACCAAGAACATAAATCCTAAACCAAGAACATATATTCTAAACCAAGAACCTAAATCCTAAACCAAGAACATAAATCCTAAACCAAGAACATAAATCCTTAACCAGGAACATAAATCCTAAACCAAAAACATACATTCTAAACCAAGAACATAAATTCTGAACTTAAAGCATAAATCCTAAACCATAAACATAAATCCCAAACAAAGAACATAATCCTAAACCAAAAAACATAAATCCTAAACCAAAAAACATAAACACTAAACCTAGAACATAATTCTTAAACCAAAAATATGAAAACCTTAACCAAAAACATAAATCCTAAACAAAGAACATAAATTCTAAACCAAGAACATAAATCCTAAACCAAAAATATAAATCCTAAACCAAGAACATAAATTGTAAACCAAAAACATAAATCCTAAACCAAAAACATACATCCTAAACCAGGAACATAAATCCTAAAACAAAGACATACATTCTAAACCAAGAACATAAACCCTAAACTAAAAACATAAATCCTAAACACAAAACATAAATCTTAAACCAAGAACATACATAATAAACCAGGAACATAAATTATAAAACAAGAACATAAATCCTAAACCAAGAACATTCATCCTAACCCAGAACATAAACACTAAACCCTGAACATAAATCCTAAACCCAGAAGATTAAATCCTAAACCAAGAACATAAACCTGAAACCAAAAACATAAATCCTCAACCAAGAACATGAACACTAAACCAAGAACATAAATCTTAAACCAAGAACATAAATCCTAAACTAAGAATGTAAATCTTAAGCTCAGAACATAAACCCTAAACACAGAACATAAACCCCAAACCAAAATCATAAATCCTAAACCAAGAACATAAATCCTGAACCAAGAAAATGAATCCTGAGTCAAGAAAATAAACATTAAACTCAGAACATAAACCCTAAACCAAGAACATAAATCCTTAACCCAGAAGATGAACTCAGAACATAAACTCTAAACCAAAAACATAAACCATAAACTTAAACACTAAACAAAAAACAAAACAAAAAAAATCCTAAACCAAGAATATAAACTCTAAATGAAGAACATAAAATCTAAACTGTACCGTGCCTACCATTGTTCTTAGTTCTTAGTTGTCTTTATGTGGCTAAAAAGAGATGTAACTCTTTATTGACTACATTCTTTCTTTCTACCCATGTATTTTCCACATTGGCACAGATCATGGTAGCTTTAGTATTCTATGAGGTAAGTCTGATGTTGACACCCTTCCAGATGACAGTGTTATATCGTGTCACAGGGAGGCATGGGGTTCATAGTCATAGGGTTGGTGCATTAGGCACACTGCCATTTTTAAGATAAATGTTTCGCCCTTTTCAGGACGAAATTTTTTTGTTATTTGAAGCCCCACTCTGGCTTTTGCCAGGGGCCGCAATATAGGCAGGCCATAAATATGGGCAATTGTCTGAGCGCGGTTTCTGGGACCTCTCCACGGCGATCCTCATCCGCATGGTGGCACTTTGTGTCATCGGGTGTTTATCGCTTGTGAGATGTCCTGGTGGGGTAGAAAGTCAGTCAGTCACTGCCATAACAAATTTTAAAATGTGTGGGGGGGGGGGGGGGGGAGGTTTATCAGCCCCTTTGCCCCCCAAAACCCTTACAAATTTCCTAGACAAAAATGGGGAAGGGGGGGGGGGCCTCAGCCCTCCTCCTCCAACCACATAGGCACCCCAACAAATATTGGGTAAAGGCTCAAACTTATTCAGCCCCCATCCCCAACAATAAAAAAAAAAACATTGGGGAAGGGGGGGGGTCCTTAAAGGCCCCCTCACAAAAGAAAGAGGAGAGGACCACCTTATAATTGTATATGGAGGCTAAGGGGATCCCTTTAATCATGCATATAAATTATCTTTTGAATTATTTGTTTATACATTTCATGTAACTTCAAGCATATTATTATATTCATTTGCTATTCAGCACAGTATTATTATTATAATTATTATTTTTATTTTTGTTGTTATTAAAGTGTTGAATGGTAAAAAAATCCAATAATACATTTGAAATAATATGAAATATATAAACGCAAGTTTAAAAAAAAAATTGCAAACATGGTAAGTCTCCTGACAAATTGAGGGGGAGGGCAGTGGGGTGGCAAAATAATTTGTGTGTGGGTGGGCTCAATGGACCTGATCTTACATGTTCTGGCTCTTGCACAAAGCTGGGCAGTTAGATGTTGTCAAGGCCCTTTGGAAGCGAATGAACAGGGTTAAGGCACAGTCAAATTATCAGTCTAAACAGAATGGTGCAACGGGGAGTAGGGATCTGGACAACACTCCACGCTCAGAGGAAATTCAAGATGGACGTACAATCATACTGCCACTGGAACCATCAGAGTTAAAACTTTTCGCCAGCTGCTGACAATGGGGATAGAGCACTTATGGGAATTCCAGAGTGCTGTGATGTCTGTTATTAAAATTCAACTAAACACCAGGGAGTATGATCCCTCTCCCAGCTTGCATTGTTTACTCCAATGGAAAGATAACACCTGTACATTTAGAACAAAGCAGAAGCTGTATCTGCTTGTTGAAGCTTAACTCCTAGACCAATGGACAAGAAAGGCTGAGGGCCTGGTCCCCTCTACTATATCATTAAGTTTCCAGGTTGCATTTTCTCCTCCAAGGAAAAGGCTATGTAAGATATCCACATAGAATATCAGCTATGAAATGAAAACGTATGGACAACCTAGAATATCAGTTATGAAATGAAAACTTGTGCTTAATGTCTAAACGACAATAATGTTGGCTAAAAAAAAATTTTAATTTATGATGTGTTTGTGTACACACTTATGTGATTGATGAAAGATGAAAATGTTTTTATACCATTCTTACAGGCGGCAACTGTTGGAAAATATGCTCTCAGTTGTTTCATCCAGGTAGATTTTTCATTGGGTATAAATGGAGCAAAACTTGGTCCACCTATAATAGTGTCATCTTTTGTATGGGTTTCTATAGAACTGTCAGGCATAACCTTTTTTGGGGTTACAGTACAACTGTCAGGTGTATCCTTTGTTTGGGTTTCTATAGAACTTTCAGGTGTATCCTTTGTTTGGGTTACTTTAAAACTGTCAGATGTATCCTTTGTGTGAATTATTATAGAATTTTCAGGCACATTTTCAATGTTGTATATTTCACTTTTGTCAGAGGTATCTTTTGTGCTAGATATTGTTTGATTTTCACACAGAGCTCCAACAGAGTAACAAGATTTCAATGAAGATTCATCAGCTACATTATATGCCTGAAGCTCTGATTCTGGCATAGCTGAAACCAAATAACGAGGAAGAAGATTCAAGTGACAATTTGATTTTTCTGTCTCCAATGATTTGCCTGGCTCACAGGTATTGCCATCTTCTTTGCCAGGCCACAACATCTGAGATCTCTTATCATCCCATTCTCTCTTCTTCTTTGTTGCTATGTTCACAGCTGATGCAATTGTTTCTATAAAGGCAGGAGAGCATACATTATCAGAGGTGATCACATCTTGTCCATCATCATGAGGTAATGTTTGAAAAACTGTGAGGTATTTCAGCTGGCACCTCAACAACAAAGCTGAAGCCACAATGGTATTCTGCATGTAGAATTCACCAAGTGTCTTGCCCACTGTCTCTGCAGTTTCCAGTAATCTAAGGACGTTGTCAACTGTTGGCTGTACATGATCACATACTGTGTGGGAATCAGCCCCCTTGATGAACAAACTGTGAGCATAGACTTCTGCACATCTGTATGCAGTCTCTGCTAAAACTCTGTTGTTGACTTTCATGTCGTGACTAAATTTCCAGCCAGATTTAGCCATGCAGTCTATCAGTTTGGTACATGAAGGTATTCTCAGCAACTGATTAGACATGTCCATTGAAAGTTGGAGCAGACGGCTAACAGCACAAATTGATTTTGTTTTACGCCATAAAATCTGAAAAGCCAAAGAATTATCAAATATGAAATCAAGAATATGTATTTATAATATTTAGTATAATTTCTCCTAACAAGAGTGCCCTGATACTATCTGCCACAGCGAGCCACACCAAAACATTACAACGGGTATAGAGCAAGTGGAAGACCACGGAAAATATGGAGTGATGGCATTAAGAACAGCCTTACAGAAATGAACATCAGTCTTAATAGTGCTCTTGACAGAAATCATCAACGAATGTTACATCTCCCCCGACACTTTGATGAGGTACAAGGTGGAAGAGAAGAAGAAGAAGTATAATTTGTCAGTGGCACTCTAAGGAATGATACATTTTACCAGTAACATTAAAAAATAAATACAATGGCAGTTTTATGTAATAGTTTCATCATGTAACATGACAATGCATGGCAAAGAGCAGTCTAGTAAAGAGGAAAGAGCAGAGGCTGTAGCAGCATTACAATAAAAGGAAAAAGAACAAGAACACGAAAAGGGCAAGGAGTAAAAAAAAAGGAGGAGGGATGCATGCTTCATCCATATTTTCTGACTTCACATTAAAAAATCTCTCAAAGATAAAATTTTGTGATATCCAGGATGAATACAAAATGGCATCTCATTTCCTTCCGCTGCCTTGTGGTAAATCACAAGATGAGGAGAGGATGCCGCTTTGGCATTTCATCTGCTGACTGCCATGTTACCAGTTCTACACAAATCTTTTCCCTTTGAGCAATCTTACCTTATACTTAGGATTGATTTACGTTCTTTCCAATACTGCTAATATAAAATTCACAACTATTTTCCATAACTGCTAATATAAAATTTATAACTATTTTCCATAACTAGAGGTCTTCAGTTTAGGGACTGGTTTCTATATTTTCTTGTTCTTCTCCAGTTACCCCATTGAAGTGTTGTTCAGGATTTTCTATGTGTCTTTTTTAAAGTATTGTACTTGCATAAGTTATTTGCAGCTATTCTTGATGCTATCATTCCATATTTCATGTGGCATTTTCTCTTACTCAGTATTCATTATATTTCTCCAATATGGCTCTCTCTGCACTAGTATCAGGCATTGTGATCAGATGGCCAAACCATCTCATCTGTTGCTCTTTAATGAACTGTATGGCTGAAATGTATGGCTGAACTGTATGGCTGAACTGTATGGCTGAAATGTATGGCTGGAATGTATGGCTGGAATGTATGGCTGAAATGTATGGCTGAACTTTATGGCTGAAATGTATGGCTAAACTGTATGGCTGAACTGTATGGCTGAACTGTATGGCTTGAGTCCTGGTTTTCTAGGAATTCAACAAATGAAATTCCTATGCTCATGTCTGTGTACATTATTATACTGACTTCCCACTGCAGAACTAGTCCTACTGTCAGGTACATCTACCTGTAAATATATTCTTCTTCTTCTTTGCGTTCACCAGCTGTAAACTCTGGTGGAAAGTTTTGGTTGTTCCTCCACTTCTGGACTGCAGTTCTGTTCCAGAACTTGAGTGTTGTGTGCATCTGTTTCACAGATCTGACTAATTTGTATGCAGACTGTTGGTTCCTTGCCTCTCAGGCAGATGCACTGACTACAAAGGAAGCTCCTTATTAGTTGACTCTTACGACATGCTTTTGGGTAGGCAGTTGGTCTAGTCTAGTCTGGTAGTCTTAGTTTCAGCTTCATAGCAAACGGGTTGCCCCATCTTTGCTCCACTCCTGTGCCAGCGAAAAACACCCAGAATGTTTATCACAGTCCCTTGTGAAAGATTGACAGACTGCTGTCTCAGCATATCTAGCATACACTCGTATTAAAGCATACGGTAGCCATCCGAAGTGCTAACACAAACAGTCCAACATTAGAAATGCAGTTCATCATTGAAGATAGCAGAACTTGTTGCCAACAGATCAGCAGTTGCCCACGCGATCAATTTTAATAAGGGCCCCTGCCAGCATTGCACGACCGGCATCGCGCCATTTCCTGAATCTACAATTCACACCACGTTGGTCACAGTCGAAAAAACATTCCAAATGCAATCCGCAGCTCACAGTGTCACGCCATGCATTCAACTCAGAAGCTGTAGGTCTATTCTTGTGTTCCCTATAATAGGGCCCTGGAACCCACATGAGATAGTACATATATTAAGTTAACCGTAAATATGTTGAGTAAGTGGCCATAGACTAACATAGGCAATAGTCAATGAGAGGGGAAAAGTTACTTGGTGGGGTGGCTATAGAAAAAATACTTCAAAACTCTGTAACATGACCATCAGTGGGAAAGAGATGTCTTAGAAAACTATCCTCTTCCCTCCTGCAAAAGGTATATTGAAATTACTGTCACACTTCTCCCTCTAGAATCATGCATGTCTACAAATAAAATCATGTTAAAGGCACTATTGAGGGTTTCCATAAGAAATAGCTATGACTAAGCCCCAACAAGAAAGCAAACTTTGCCCTTGTAACAATATAAGAATGTGGGCTCATGGACTATCTTGGACTCAGGGCTATTTAGTTACAAAAAGATTTGTAGAATACCTTAGACCAAGAAAAAAAGCATACTGACTTCTAAGAGATCTGAAAATTTAATAAAATTGCATGTTAACAGCATCTTGTCACAGAAAATGAAATACTTTTCCATATCAAAAGTGTTAATGGCTTGGAAAGAGCAGTAATAAGGGCATGATACTTGGGAAGTGAGGTAGGCATGGATCAGCTCAAAGATGAGCACAGGATGAAAGAGACACCTTGAGTAAGAAGTGCACACAGCAGGAGAGTTGATGAAGGATCAACTTGAGTAAGAAGTGCACAAAGCAGGAGAGTTGATAAAGGATCAACTTGAGTAAGAAGTGCACAAAGCAGGAGAGTTGATAAAGGATCAACTTGAGTAAGAAGTGCACAAAGCAGGAGAGTTGATAAAGGATCAAGTTTCCTTCAGGCAGGCTGTGATGGCAGGAACTTTATGTCTGCTAATGGATGATGATAAGAAGGAGGTAGTGCTCTATGACCATGTGATGAGAAAAGAAGCACTGGAAAAGACTGTGAACATTGGAAAGATCAGTGGTAGAAGAGGCAGAGTCAGGCAGAGAGAACATTGGAAAGATCAGTGGTAGAAGAGGCAGAGTCAGACAGAGAGAACATTGGAAAGATCAGTGGTAGAGGAGACAGAGTCAGACAGAGAGAACATTGGAAAGATCAGTGGTAGAAGAGGCAGAGTCAGACAGAGAGAACATTGGAAAGATCAGTGGTAGAAGAGGCAGAGTCAGACAGAGAGAACATTGGAAAGATCAGTGGTAGAGGAGGCAGAGTCAGGCAGAGAGAACATTGGAAAGATCAGTGGTAGAAGAGGCAGAGTCAGACAGAGAGAACATTGGAAAGATCAGTGGTAGAGGAGACAGAGTCAGACAGAGAGAACATTGGAAAGATCAGTGGTAGAAGAGGCAGAGTCAGACAGAGAGAACATTGGAAAGATCAGTGGTAGAAGAGGCAGAGTCAGACATAGAGAACATTGGAAAGATCAGTGGTAGAGGAGGCAGAGTCAGACAGAGAGAACATTGGAAAGATCATTGGTAGAAGAGGCAGAGTCAGGCAGAGAGAACATTGGAAAGATCAGTGGTAGAAGAGGCAGAGTCAGACAGAGAGAACATTGGAAAGATCAGTGGTAGAAGAGGCAGAGTCAGACATAGAGAACATTGGAAAGATCAGTGGTAGAGGAGGCAGAGTCAGACAGAGAGAACATTGGAAAGATCAGTGGTAGAAGAGGCAGAGTCAGACAGAGAGAACATTGGAAAGATCAGTGGTAGAAGAGGCAGAGTCAGACAGAGAGAACATTGGAAAGATCAGTGGTAGAAGAGGCAGAGTCAGACATAGAGAACATTGGAAAGATCAGTGGTAGAAGAGGTAGAGTCAGGCAGAGAGAACATTGGAAAGATCAGTGGTAGAGGAGGCAGAGTCAGACAGAGAGAACATTGGAAAGATCAGTGGTAGAGGAGGCAGAGTCAGACAGAGAGAACATTGGAAAGGTCAGTGGTAGAGGAGGCAGAGTCAGACATAGAGAACATTGGAAAGATCAGTGGTAGAAGAGGCAGAGTCAGACAGAGAGAACATTGGAAAGATCAGTGGTAGAAGAGGCAGAGTCAGACAGAGAGAACATTGGAAAGATCAGTGGTAGAAGAGGTAGAGTCAGGCAGAGAGAACATTGGAAAGATCAATGGTAGAGGAGGCAGAGTCAGACATAGAGAACATTGGAAAGATCAGTGGTAGAGGAGGCAGAGTCAGACAGAGAGAACATTGGAAAGATCAGTGGTAGAAGAGGCAGAGTCAGACATAGAAAACATTGGAAAGATCAGTGGTAGAAGAGGCAGAGTCAGACAGAGAGAACATTGGAAAGATCAGTGGTAGAAGAGGCAGAGTCAGACATAGAGAACATTGGAAAGATCAGTGGTAGAAGAGGCAGAGTCAGGCAGAGAGAACGTTGGAAAGATCAGTGGTAGAAGAGGCAGAGTCAGACAGAGAGAACATTGGAAAGATCAGTGGTAGAAGAGGCAGAGTCAGACATAGAGAACATTGGAAAGATCAGTGGTAGAAGAGGCAGAGTCAGGCAGAGAAAACATTGGAAAGATCAGTGGTAGAGGAGGCAGAGTCAGACAGAGAGAACATTGGAAAGATCAGTGGTAGAAGAGGCAGAGTCAGACATAGAGAACATTGGAAAGATCAGTGGTAGAAGAGGCATAGTCAGGCAGAGAGAACATTGGAAAGATCAGTGGTAGAAGAGGCAGAGTCAGACAGAGAGAACATTGGAAAGATCAGTGGTAGAAGAGGCAGAGTCAGACAGAGAGAACATTGGAAAGATCAGTTGTAGAGGAGGCAGAGTCAGACAGAGAGAAGTGATGCTCAACAGTCTAAAATGTTATATGGAGGTAATTCTGGACCTTTTTTTATGCAACATTTTTCACCACCTCTGTAACAGACACATTGTTGTCAGTACTGGCACCCTATTTCTATAAGAAAACAGCCCTGTGGAATATCATCAATAGATCCAATACAGAATAGCAAAGAAATAGATCTCTGGAGTGACCTGAAAACATTTACCACAAGTCAATGCACATAATGTTGATTAAAGTTCTTGATGCATACCTGTGCTTGATGAGACATTAAACTGATGCAGACGCCAATAATCTCAGACTGACAACAGCTACATGCGTTGTTGATGTCAGTTAGTATGAAACACTCTTGAAGGGACTCCTGATTAAGTGTGCTAAATCTATCAAGTCCTGAGTCTCCCAGTAAGCTGTCAAGCTCACTCTGTCTTGATTCTGCTGTTGAAAAAAAAAAGCACATAGAATGTGATCAAAAGACAGTATAACTTTTTACACAGATGGTTTAGAAGGAGAATATAATAATTGATGAATACGAATATGCATTTTATAATCTGAAAAACATACCTTTCAGTAACATTCACATATTCACTGTGTAAATGGTTACAGTCCTAGAAGTGTTAGAAATTGTGTCTAGCAGTTCAAAGGTTAAAATATGAAGAGCCTATGACACAGTAGCAGCAAACAATGTAAGTTGACAATTCTAAAAACATACATGATTCCTTTAGCAGCATTTGAATCATGAACTAATTCAGAATCACTAAGAAATTAAGGCTTTTTCAATTAAATATTAAAGGAAGATTTGTAGAGTACCATGAACCTTTGAGAGAAAATATTGATGTTCTTCAGGATCTGAATATTGTGGGAACTAGATCGTAAATATTATCATTTCTTGGAAACTGAAATATTTAGGCCATATTGGACATGACAGTGGTTAATAGAAAACAGTAATGGTGAGTATTATCCTGGAAGAAGAGGCAGGGTTGACCAGCTTGACAGTGGACATTGGATATCAAAGACGACACCCTAGTAATGAAAATTCAGGTGGTAAAGTTTACAGTGGACTGCAAGGATTTAAAGCAAGCCATGATTAGAACGATATTTTACCAAGGACCCATTATAAGATCTTTCCATATAGTTGTCTAGGGCTTTCTATCTTTACCATTATTTTTAAATTGGTATAAGCATATTGCAATGGGCCATATGTTCAACCAGTGGTTCAACAAAGTATAATACGGGTAAACCTTGACAAGTACTATAGAGTGGCTCTGTATCAAAACCAGCAAAGAGGCAAGAAGGAGTGTCGAGTGTTGTTCAGCTAAGAACTAACATCACAGCACATATGGACTTTCCCATAGGCACTAAACTCTCATCTTCAGCAGCAAGTGAAAAATTCCAATTCTGATAGGGTTGATAAAATGTCTGTCTTGATTTTTCAAAGAGTGTGGAGCAGCGTTTCTTAATTTTTTTCTGCCACGATACCCTTGTCAGGCAAAGCAATTTCATGGCATGCCTACCCTTAAAGCATACTGAATACCTAGGAAAAGATAAAACAGTGCAAATGTAATATTTAATTATCTTTAATGCGATAAATGAAACTGTTTAAATGAATTTTTTATTATTTATTTTATTTTTATGGGAAGTTTAGTTCATTGTACCCTCAAATCAATTGAAGGTCGCTTCTATATCTGTTTTTTAATGTAAGCGTACGTTGAGAATGCACTGCAACCTTGCCAAAAGCATTGTTTTCTGAAAACACCTGCATCCAAACTCTTCTTGGCTTCCTTTATGGTAATAGTATATATAACGGCTGTCTTCACTGATTTCAAGCAGATTTTGAAAAAAAAAATGTATTATTGCTATTATGGAAAAATACAGATAAAATGTAAAAATTGAAGAAAATTAAAAATTAAGATACAAAAAGCAGCAAGAAATTGATTTTGAAAAGGGCCCCACAAGCTGAAAAATGCTGCGTGAGATAATGATAAGCAAACTAACATTGCGTTGCAATTAAAAAAAAAGAGAAAGAGATCCCCATTCGTTTTTTTTTTTTTTTGGAGGACTGGTTGTGATGACTACACTTGCTGCAATCAGCAGGGATTTTCATATATCTGCATAGTGAGTAATTCTATGAACATGCTAAAGATATTGTTTATTGAGACAATTTATCAATCAGTTTAACCATCCTTCTTCTTGGCATACACTGTCTGTAAACTTCAGCTGAAAGTTCTGATTGTTTGTCCACTTCTGGACTTTTCTTCTTGTCCAAGAACTTGAGTATTGTGTGTAAAGCCATTTTACATGTCTGGCTTATTTGTATATGTTGGTTCCTTGCCTCTCAGATGAGTCTGGCTCAGGTGGAAACTCCTAACTAGTCCACATGTGTGATAAGCTTGTTAGGGAGGCTGCAGGTCTGTTCTTTTTTCGCCTCACAACAGGGCACCATAACCCAGACAGGGAGTATAACCATTTGTGCCAAATACATTGAGAAACAGAAGATTAAATGGCACAGGAAACTAGTTTAAATATCATCATCATCATGTAGCAGGTCCTTTGCAGAACGTCGCTCTCATCACAGTCTGCCTGAAAGAAACTCGGCCTCTCCCCAGTTCTCCCGCCTCATGAACTTTCACACTCAAGGAGTCACTTATATCCTGTGCCCATCTTAGTGTAGGTTGACCCCTGCCCCTCCTTCCTGGTACCATGCCTTCTGCTATAATTTTTTCCAATCCGTCCTGGCGCTTGATATGACCAAAATATTTCAGCTTTCGAGAAAGGATGCTGTTTATTAGCCAGTCTTCCTGTTCAGATCTTTTCAGTTTGAATATAGCAACAACAATTACCAACTGCAATGAGACTTGATCCACTAGTGTAACCATCCAAGTCCAAGAGTGAGAAAAGATGCTAACAGAGAGAGAAAAGATGCTAACAGAGAGAGAAATGATGCTAACAGAGAGAGAAAAGATGCTAACAGATAGAGAAAAGATGCTAACAGAGAGAGAAAAGATGCTAACAGAGAGAGAAAAGATGCTAACAGAGAGAGAAAAGATGCTAACAGAGAGAGAAAAGATGCTAACAGAGAGATTGTCATCAAGGCATCTTGTGCGGATACTTTGAGAAACGGAATATTAAATGGCATAGGAAACTTGTTTAAATACAGCAACAACAATTATCAATTGCAATGAGACAATTGATCCACCAATTTAACCATCCAAGTCCCAAGTCCAAGAGTGAGAAATGATGTTGTTAGAAAGATTGTCATCAAAGCATCATGTGCCAATACATTGAGAAACAGAAGATTACATTTCATAGGAACCTTCGTTTGAATACAGCATCAGTAACAATTACTAAAACATAAACCATTTTTAAGAACATCTGTTTTGAGAGCAGGGTCCTAACAAGAAAAAAATACATATTGATGATAATCTTCTTCTTCACCTTCACTGGCTGTAACTCTGGCGTAAAATTGTGGCAGTTCATCCACTTCTGGATTTTAGTCTTTATCCAGAACCTGAGTTTTGCATGCACATCTCTTTTACAGATCTGGCATACGTTTATGCAGATTGTTGGTTCCTTACCTCTCAGGCATATGCACTGACATTTCAATCAAATCTGACAACATACTTGTTAAGTGTCTATACCCCCCCCCCCACCACCCCCCCCCCCCCCCCCCCCCCCCCCCCCCCCCCTCAACTCCATGGTATCCCAGAACCCATACAGGGAATGGTGATTTTAAAGACATTCTTTATTTCCTTGGAATGGAAATAGCCAGTGCCACCCTTATAGTAGGGAGTCGCCCTGGCGTAGCGGCTAGAGGCACATAGGTTTGCTACCTGGCAGAGCCAGACTTTTATTACAAAAAAGACCTTGACTCCAAGGTCGACCCGGCCTTGAGTGGGTACCGGGAGAAGTAATGGTGGCCGGCATGATACTGACCACATCACCCATCTTGTGCCGATTGGTGTATAAAAATGTAGGTCTAGCCCTATATGCCCTATATGCCCTATACGCCTAAAGGCGTGGAAAAGGGACTTTTACTATTATTTATTACTACCCATATAGTGTTGACTCACTAAATATTCTTAATCCTGGTTGCAGGGCATTAATCCAGGTTGCAGGTCCCTAACCCAGGCTGCCAGTCTCTAATCCAGGTCACAGGTGGTGGGAGTCATGTGGATATATTGCCCGAACTATTTAGGTGTGTTTGGGAATAAACAGGTGGATAGGTTGGCTGGACTGACTCCACTAGAGGGTGTACTGTTACTACACAAGACAGAGGTGATGTCTCACCTGTGGGGTGAGGTAACAAGTAAAATGGAAGACACTGAAAACCCATACCTGGAGAGAATGTTGCAGCAGTGAGTGTCAGTGGGCTCTGGGTGCCACTCAAGACTTGGGGAAAGGGTAAGACAAGTAGTTAACCAGATGACACAGGGCATCATCAGTATGGAGAATCTTTGCTAGCTGTTGTGGAGGGAGACGGAGCTAATATGGACTTGTCCTGAAGACTATGATGTCGAATCTTTACCCAGATGAATCTACATAACTATCCCTCCCAAGACATATGACAGCCAATGTACATGAAGATGACAAACTTAATGTATCTATCCAAATATTTAAGAGAAATAATACAGTTTTTTTTTTAATTCTTACTGCTATTGTTCTGATAAGACAATAAAGAGTTATCCTTTTCCACACTTGACATTTTACATGCCAGGTTGTCACTAGGTTCATTTTGTGTTTTAAATTCCCCACAACAAGTTCCACTCCCAGATTCCAAAGTGGGTCTCTGACAAATTACTAAGTTTGTGGTCTTCTGAAGAGAAACAGATATTTAGGGAAACATTAATTATACCATTTACATATCTCAACAATCATTCAACTTACAATCATATGGCAGACAATTTATTTTGAGTTACAAAATCTATTCTGTCACATTTTGAGATAAATTTGCCAGCTGTCTACTTTGCTGTGTATCCTTGCTAACTATTTTTTCAGAAATTTATTTTGTATCCATTTTATAAGGCTGTGTCAAACCCATATCTGCACTGGCTTGGAAAATTACTCCTGCCACTTTTTTGGTAAATAAGCAAAATATCCTCCAGTAGTTACCCTTCTCTCTAAATATTGACACTCATACAGACCACAGCTTTGAGGCTGTTATATTTACAGCTTGTCTGATAGAATGCTCTAGTATATTATTTTAGTCATTAACATCATTTAAGATAAAAAATTATATCAGATCTGGCATTTTTAAATTTTTTATTTTTTTTTTAAATTTCTATACTGAGTTGATTTAAGAACTGACATCAAAGGGACATTCCTAAAAGTGCTCCATCCCTAGTTCAGCAGACAACACAAAGTTCCACTTCTTTTTCTTCTTCCTTTTCATCATGTGAATGACATGATTTTGTGCCTTTGATTTGTGTGCCTTTCAGCTGACATATCTGAATTCACTGAATATTTGTTGACTGGGTTAACTTCCCTGATAGTTTTAACAGACACTACTGGCTGCGTGGTCTCAAGGCATGCATCCGCCTCGAGTGCTGGAGGTCCTGGGTTCAGGCCCCGGGGAAGGCTAGGATTTTTTAATGTGAATGAAAGTGGTCTTCATCACTCATGATGGACGAACAGCAACAACAGTAGTGGCGGTAGGCTGGTGACAGCCAGACTGGCCATTGCATCTCCTAGATCCCCTGCCAGCTTGGTTCAGGTAACAAAGGTGAGCCTTTTTCCGCATCCCGTGATGAGGATGTATAGCAGGCGTCTTGCACGAGGATCTATAAAACCAGCACAGAACCTGCTGGCACCCAAGATGAGGAATGGAGTATCTCCATATACACATCACAACAGTCTTAACTTTCACTAATGCCTGTGACTGAAATCATCAGCCCACTAAAGTTCTGTTTGAAATAGTATTAGTAGTAGTCTGCTTATGTTTGTTTGTCTTGCCTTTCCTCTGATTGTAGAGTGTCAGCCAGATTCCCTGGTAACTTCCTACTGCATCATTCTTACCAGACTTTAAATATGTATTTGTGGACTTTGACAACATTCAGCTCCTTATGTATCAACTCACTATTCCATGGTGCAGTACCAGCCAATCTGCCTTTTCCATTCCCAACACACATTCATTGTTCATTCCCATGGAAATAAAATAACTATAACTAGTGCCACCTATATAGTGTCGGCTCACTAACTATCTCTAATCCAGGGTAGTTAGCATCCTTTGGATATTTTCTCCAGGTCATGCCGGTGTGTTGAGAAATGAGCAGACAGAAAGACTGGCCAGTTCTGTACCACTTGGTGGTCAACTGATGTAGGGCAGGCTGGATGTTGTGAGGGCCCTTTGGGAGCGAGTGAACAGTGCCGAGGCACAGATAGATCATTACGGTCTGAGGAGAATGGCACTGCGAGGAGTTACAAGTGGATCTGGCCTACGCTAGACACTCAGGGGAAAAGTGAGATGGATATACAATCAGACAGTTACTGGTACCATTGGAATTTTAACTCTTAGCTTCTTTGCTTGCTGCTGAAGATAGGGACGGAGCGTTTATTGGGATGCTCCGAATGCTGTGATGTCGATTCTTAAGTCAATATTCTAGTCTTATCATTAAAACTGATGAGACAGCTCTATAGATACAAGTCTTTCCTGGTCACATTAAGTTATACAACTTATAAAAATATCTTTATTTCATTAGAATAACATTTAAATATCATTGTCACATTGCCCATAAAATATTGACTGTTTTTTATGTTTAATTTCTTTAAAAGTTTATGGTTTTCATCTGGAGGATAACTGAATTTTTTAAAAATAATTCTATGATATTCTTTTTATGCTCGAAACCCATATTTATGCTGGAATAAATATTTTTCAGCTTGTATGTTTGTTTTCCATGTTTCACATGAATTGAAAAAAAAAATTTATTCTATGTAGCTCTTGAAGTCAAACCAGGATTAATCCTGGCATATTGAAAATATGAGTTTGCATTGCTTTCATTCTTTGCAATTACCATAATGGCTATAGCGTTTGTCACAATAGTTTGATTCTCTACCCACCATTGGGAATCTTCAGTAACGTAATCTGTGTGTATTTGTATATTCTTAAGTCCTAAATTAAATATTTATTTA
The DNA here is from genome assembly GCA_905116865.2 of Candidula unifasciata. Taxonomy (NCBI): domain Eukaryota; kingdom Metazoa; phylum Mollusca; class Gastropoda; order Stylommatophora; family Geomitridae; genus Candidula; species Candidula unifasciata. The sequence goes on from CAJHNH020001051.1 coordinate 202,001, forward strand.
AAGAACCATTAATGCTATCAAATATTTCGCTAACATAAGACAATTTTTAAAGACTATGGTTAGCATAGTCAAAATTTGATATTACCTGAACAAAGTATATTGCAAAGTCCAGATTATTATTAGACATCAGCGCCACTTCCGTCAATCTGCTAGAAAAGATAGCTTCCCTGTAACCCAAAAATAGATATAACTTTTCAGTTGTAAAGAGTAATGCATGCACACCAAACACATAAGCATTCACATATAATCATCGTATAAGTGTTGGCTGAATAGCTTAGGCAAATCAATCTTCTTCTATGCATATGGGATTTCCCAAAAGCATGCATTGACCAGATTGTATGTTGATACTAGATTTGAATTTGATTGTTAAGGAGGGCGATTTTGTTGTTTAGGGGGCAATATGGTTGTTAACAGAGCTGTAGGGAGGGGGGCAATATAGCTGTTAAGGGGGGGGGGGGGGGTTATAAAGTTGATAAGGGGGACAATTTAGTTGTGGGTTGGGGGGGGGGGGGCAATATGGTTGTCAAGGAGAATAATTTAGTTGTTAGGGGGGGCATTTAGTTGTTAAGGGGGCAATTTAGTTTTTTAGGGGGCAATTTAGTTTTTAGGGGGCAATTTAGTTTTTAGGGGGCAATTTAGTTTTTAGGGGGCAATTTAGTTTTTAGGGGGCAATTTAGTTTTTAGGGGGCAATTTAGTTTTTAGGGGGCAATTTAGTTTTTAGGGGGCAATTTAGTTTTTAGGGGGCAATTTAGTTTTTAGGGGGCAATAAGGTTGTTGGGGGGAAGGAGTAATTTTGTTGTTTTAAAGGAGTGGCAGTTTGAATGTAAAGGGTTCAATTTGATGGGGGGGGGGGGGGGGGAATTTAAAATTGGACTTATCTAAAGTTTAAGTTGCACAGTGGGTGCATAACAATTTTAGAAAGGCTTTGGATGGGGCATAGCACAAAAAAGGTTGCAAAACACTGGTTTAAAAGATACATGACTAACTTCTTTTTTTTTTCACTTATTGTCCAGGGTTCACAGCCAATAATACAATACTACAAGTGACACAACAATCCCAGAGACTCATCATTTCCAACAATACAACACTTCTTGTGTTACACAACAATCACAGTTACAGAATCCTCTTAATTATTCTTAGTTTTGCAACACTCACAGTGACACAACACTTTCAGTGGTAGAACATTGTCAGAGACACCACACTTCGAATCATACAAAACTTTCAGAGACACAACATTTTTAGTGATTCAACTCTCTTAGCTATACAGTCTTACCATTGACACAATCCAGATTACACAATTATATATGTGACAAAACATTTCAAGAATACACCACCTGCAGTCACCTGTGATCAACACTCCCTGCATAACAAAAGTTCTCACCAGGAGTACAATACTTCCTGTAAATGAAAAGTGCTCATTAAGAGTACAAGAACACCCCTGGCACTTTTTTTTAAAAAGAATACTTACCAAGCGTACAGTACTCCTGGTGTAACAAAAGTTCTCTCCAACTGTACAAAACTCTTAGAATAATAAAGTACTCATCAAGGGTTCAATACTCGTAGAATAATAAAGTACTCAGCAACTGTCCAATACTCTTGGAATAATAAAGTACTCAGCAACTGTCCAATACTCTTGGAACAATAAAGTACTCAGCAACTGTCCAATACTCTTGGAATAATAAAGTACTCAGCAACTGTCCAAAACTCTTGGAATAATAAAGTACTCAGCAACTGTCTAATACTCTTGGAATAATAAAGTACTCAGCAACTGTCCAATACTCTTGGAATAATAAAGTACTCAGCAACTGTCCAATACTCTTGGAATAATAAAGTACTCAGCAGCTGTCCAATACTCTTGGAATAATAAAGTACTCTCCAAGTGTACAACAATACTCCTGGTAAACAAATATACTCACCAAATATACAATATTCTTGGTTTAAAAAAGTGCTTATTGGGTGTACAACTACACTTCTGTTAAAACAAAAGTATTCAACAAATGTACAACAATACTCCCAGTATAACAAAAGTGCTCACCAAGTGTACAGTATAATCCTTTTTGCCACACCCAAACCACATGTTAGATAATCTTCTGCATCCGAGCTGAGTCCATTATACAAGCATATTTCTCCAGTGAGTTTGGTTGCATGCAAATATTGATGTAAATACTGCCAGGGTCTAATTGCACTACCTGAAGAAAAATATTTTGGAACAGAAGACTGACGAAATTAGATTGAATTTACCAAAAAAGATTTTTATGCAATATCATAATGATGCTGCTTTTAATGATTTAGACACAATTCTTTGGGAAAAAACCACAATGGAGAGAAAAGTTGAACAGGTGATAAAAGTGGTAGGATATAATGGAACCTGATGGTGTACAATCAAAGCAAAACACAGAGAGTGTTGGAGATCCATTGATGTGAGTCATAATCAACCAGATCCCCTCGTCACTCCTTACTGCATCACACTCACTTGACTCAGTTGCTCAGTTTGCTATTCCGAATTGTGCATGTCCTCCCATAAGTCCTTAACCACATCTACCTTATGCATCAATATTCCACTGTTTTGTAGAGCCAGCCAATCTGCCTGCCTGTTCATTTCCCAAACACCAGCATTCTCCAGAGAAAAGATCTAGACAA
>CAJHNH020001052.1:0-5000 GCA_905116865.2 Candidula unifasciata
CCCTTTAAAACCGTTCCCTTTTTGTTAGCCCTTTAAACAGTTCCCCCATGTTGTGGCACCCTTTTTAAAACAGTTTCCCTCTGTTGTGTCACCCTTCAAAACAGTTCCCCCATGTTTTTTTGGGGACCTTTTTTTTTATTCCCTATGTTTTTCGACCCTTTATACAGTTCCTCAGTTGTGTCGCCCCTTTTTTACAGTTTCCCCCCCTGTTGTGTCGACCCTTTAAAACAGCCCCCCCTGTGTGTCGACCCTTTTTTAAAAGTTCCCTCAGTTGTGTCGACCCTCAAAACAGTTCCTCATTTTTGTCGACCCTTAATACAGTTCCCTCTGTTGTGTCGACCCTTTACTACAGTTCCTCTGTTTGTTTCGACCCTTCAATACAGTTCCCTCCTGTTGTGTCGACCCTTTAATACAGTTCCCTCATGTTGTGTCGACCCTTCAATACAGTTCCCTCATGTTGTGGCGACCCTTTAACACAGTTCCTTCATGTTGTGTCGACCCTTTAAAGCAGTTCCTTCATGTTGTCTCGACCCTTTAATACAGTTCCCTCATGTTGTGGCGACCCTTTAATACAGTTCATCATGGTGTTTCTGTCTAGCTATCTGTCTGTCCAGCTATCTGTCTGTCTATCTGTCTGTCTGTCTTGTTATCTGTCTGTCTGTCTAGCTGTTTGCTTGTCTGTCTGTCTCTCTGTCTAGCTATCTGACTGTCTGTCTAGCTATCTGTCTGTCTGTCTGTCTGTCTGTCTAGCTGTCTGTCTGTCTGTCTGTCTGTCTAGCTATCTGTCTGTCTAGCTATCTGTCTGTCAGTCTTGCTATTTGTCTGTCTGTCTGTCTGTCTAGCTGTTTGTCTGTCTGTCTGTCTAGCTATCTGTCTGTCTGTCTAGCTGTTTGTCTGTCTGTCTGTCTGTCTAGCTATCTGTCTGTCTGTCTAGCTATCTGTCTGTCTAGCTGTTTGTCTGTCTAGCTATCTGTCGGTTTATCTATCTATCTAGCTATCTCAAAAACATACACACAGACTAAATTTTTTACCCACTCCCTCTGTAGCACTCTGTATTTATATTCTACTCCTTATTCACCCTCTCCTTTTCCTTGTCACTCCATGTCCTCTCTTTCTCTCACCAACGCCCCTCTTTCTCTCACCCTCGCCTCTCTCTTTCTCTCACCCTCGCCTCTCTTTCTCTCACCCTCGCCTCTCTTTCTTTCACCCTCGCCTCTCTTTCTCTCACTCTCGCCTCTCTTTCTCTCACCCTCGCCTCTCTTTCTCTCACTCTCGCCTCTCTTTCTCTCACCCTCGCCTCTCTTTCTTTCACCCTCGCCTCTCTTTCTCTCACCCTCGCCTCTCTTTCTCTCACTCTCGCCTCTCTTTCTCTCACCCTCGCCTCTCTTTCTCCCACCCTCGCCTCTCTTTCACCCGCCTTCTCCTCTCTTTCTCTCGCCTCCTCCGTCTTCCCTCACCCTCGCCTCTCTTTCTCTCACCCTCGCCCATCTCTCTCTCACCCTCGCCTCTCTTTCTCTCACCCTCGCCCCTCTTTCTCTCACCCTCGCCTTTCTTTCTCTCACCCTCGCCTCTCTCTCCCTCTCCTTTTCCTTGTCACTCCATGTCCTCTCTTTCTCTCACCCTCGCCTCTCTTTCTCTCACCATCGCCTCTCTTTCTCTCACCCTCGCCTCTCTTTCTCTCACCCTCGCCTCTCTTTCTCTCACCCTGGCCCCTCTTTCTCTCACCCTCGCCTCTCTTTCTCTCACCCTCGCCTCTCTTTCTCTCACCCTCGTCTCTTTCTCTCACCCTCGCCCCTCTTTCTCTCACCCTCGCCTCTGTTTCTCTCACCCTCGCCTCTGTTTCTCTCACCTTCGCCTCTCTTTCTCCTGTATCACCCATACGCAGAAGCGCCCCTGAGATTCCTCACGTCGGTTCCTCTAGTCGGCGTCGCTAGGGACGTCTATCTTGACGTCTCTTGCCGAGGACTGATGAAGGGACTTATCACCGTGCGATCAGCCACATCTTAATTGTCAAATTTGGGTATCACTACACGTCCCAGAAGGAGCCAAACAGGAAGTGACGTTCGCCAAGATGGCCGACAAGCAGGCATGCCACAGAGGAAACATGATCTATCGCTAGCATCAACTGTCTGCCACAGATTTATTTTCCATTTTAAACTCAGATGCAAAATGATGTTTGGAGTTATAGAATGTAGGCTATTAGTGTCGATCCAGTTCGTGGTGATCATTTTGTCCCTGGCTTAAGTTGTAGAGACACTAGAGTGGACAGGCGGTTTGACAGACTGACCCCTAGAGTGGACAGGCGGTTTGACAGACTGACCCCTAGAGTGGACAGACGGTTTGACAGACTGACCCCTAGAGTGGACAGGCGATTTGACAGACTGACCCCTAGAGTGGACAGGCGGTTTGACAGACTGACCCTCTAGAGTGGACAGGCGGTTTGACAGACTGACCCTGATCTTCTTCTACTCTAGTCACAGTGTTTGTTTAGCGGCGTCCGTGGCTTAGGGGTTGCGAGTACGACTCGTAATTCCAAAGTAGCGCGATCGAAACCCACTGCTGGCTGCGTGAATTGTTATCATGATATAGGGCGTCGCAGGTCGACCCAGCCTAAAATGGGTATCAGGGTGTACATGCTGGGGAAGTAAAGACGGACGGCATAGTGCTGACCACATTACCCACCTAGTAAATGATCTGTCCATATGCCCGATAAAAGACGTGAAAGGCGATCTCTACTTTATTGACAGTCTTTGCTTTCCTCTTCACGGCGGTTCAGGAAATGTCGGGACTCTGTTTCTCTGCCAGTGTCTGAGTTTGAATATTTCAAGACAGAGATTTTCTTGATACAAACTCATTTAGTTAAAAAAAAAAACCCAGGTTTCTTCGCGTTACCGTCTAAATCTAAAAGCTGTTCCTGCCAAACAAACCAAAATTGTCAAGCTGCTGAACAGCACTTTGTCGTTTTCCAGCCCGTTACACCAGTCCACCATATAATTGTGTTAAATCTACCTGATCTCCAAGGTCGACCCAGACTAAAATATTCTAGAAATGAACAACGGTTTTGATGACACTGACTCATGAGCCACTTAGTGCTCTATGGGTCTCAGCAAACCTGGGGTCAGACATGGTGCTCTATGGGTCTCAGCCAACCTGGGGTCAGACCCAGTGCTCTATGGGTCTCAGCCAAACTGGGGTCAGACCCAGTGCTCTATGGGTCTCAGCCAAACTGGGGTCAGACCCAGTGCTCCATGGGTCTCAGCCAACCTGGGGTCAGACCCAGTGCTCTATGGGTCTCAACAAACCTGGGGTCAGACCTAGTGCTCCATGGGTCTCAGCCAACCTGGGGTCAGACCCAGTGCTCTATGGGTCTCAGCCAAACTGGGGTCAGACCCATTGCTCGATGGGTCTCAACATATGGACACGAGACCTTTTCTTGACTGTAAATGCTAAACCTAAAAGCTAAAACAGGCTTTCCTTTACAAAACGTATTAGGCTTTGTTCAGCTGAGTTAACGCTTTGCCATCACAGCACTCAGGGAATTCCCACAAGCACTCCATCCATATCTTCAGCAACCAGCCAAGGGTTCATCCTCTGATAGTGCCAGTGTGTATTTGCCTTGCCTTTCCTCTGAGTGTAGAGCGACGTCCAGATTTCTTGAACACTACAAACTGTACCAGACTCTCCAAAACTGTACCAGACTCTCCAAAACTGTACCAGACTCTCCAAAACTGTACCAGACTCTCCAAAACTGTACCAGACTCTCCAAAACTGTACCAGACTCTCCAAAACTGTACCAGACTCTCCAGACTATGCTGATCTAAACTTGGTTTAACGGACCTGGTGGCAGGTACCAGCAACACGCTGGGGAGGGCAAAGAGCAGGTCGAGGCAAGTAGAACATCCTGGTCATCCACTGCACCTGACTTCATCTCCAGCCGTCTCAACTTGTCCTGCCAATGGATTCAACGACGAAGCTACAAGCCTGGGTATGCTGATAGTCGTAGTTGCAGACCGGCACACAGGCGGCTCAGGCCATAGGGTCGTCTTCCACCGACCAAGCAGCTGTACGACTCAGCAGCCCCCTGAGTGACTGAGCAAGCCCTCTTTAGGAACGCACTGTTGACCTCCAAGGCACGAAAAAGGGGCTGGATCTATCCATGCCTCCCCATTGTCCACTGTCTCCCACGGAGCCCTGACAATATTTAGTTTCCTATGCATCATTTCACCAGCAGTTGATGCAGATCCATTCAGCCTGGAGTTGACCTTCGCGACCTTTCTGAACATGCTTTGTGAGTCGGTGACAGCTACAACATGTAGCATGCATAACACTGCTAGGACTGCCTCCACCTCCATTCTCAAGTTGTGTGTTGTAGCATCAGATGCTAGGATTAATTGCCGTCCATTTGTTTCCACAAACACTCCCACACCCACTCACAAACCCACGCCCACTCCCACACCGACTCCCACACTTAATACCACACCCACTCCCTCCCACACCCACTCTCACTCCTTCTTCCCCTCAGCGCAGAGCCACATGTGTGGACAATCGCCTCAAATGGCCTCTATTATTTGTGGTAAGACATGCATACGATAAGAATTGCTCGCTGTAAAAGAAACCGGATCAAGCTACAATTGCTAAGTCAAACACAGAGTTCACTCAGACATTCACTGCACACAAATGTACAAGACATTCACACATTCACATCTGTGCAATAATGTACGAGACATTCACACATTCACATCTGCACCACAAATGTACTGGACATTCACACATTCACATCTGTGCAATAATGTACGAGACATTCACACATTCACATCTGCGCACTAATGTACGAGTCATTCAGACATTCACATCTGCGCACTAATGTACAAGACATTCAGACATTCACATCTGCACACTAATGTACGAGACATTCACACATTCACATCTGAACACTAATGTACGAGACATTCACACATTCACATCTGCGCACTAATGTACGAGACATTCACACATTCACA
>CAJHNH020001052.1:10000-15000 GCA_905116865.2 Candidula unifasciata
TCTCTAATATGTCTCGTTTCTATCTGGTATATATCTCTCGGGTGTCTCTAATATGTCTCGTTTCTATCTGGTATATATCTCTCGGGTGTCTCTAACATGTCTCGTTTCTATCTGGTATATATCTCTACTGCCTCTGGTACTTAACCTTTTTTTTTCTAGTTTATGCATTTGGTATATCTCGTTTCTCTCTGGTAAATCTCTTTTCTTTTTGGTATATCTCGTTTCTCTGTGGTATGTATATATATATATATATATATATATATATATATATATATATATATATATATATATGGAACCAGTCAGGCCAGGATTGTGGAACCAGTCAGACAAGGTATACTAAGCCATAAAGAAACAAGACATACCAGAGACATCCGAAATATATTTCTATATATAAAATACAGAAACGAGATAAACCAGAGAGAAAATAGATATACTATAGAGAAACGAGACATACCATAGACATCATATATATATATATATATATATATATATATATATATATATATATATATATATGATGTCTATGGTATGTCTCGTCTTTTCTCTATAGTATATCTATTTTCTCTCTGGTTTATCTCGTTTCTGTATTTTATATATAGAAATATATTTCGGATGTCTCTGGTATGTCTTGTTTCTTTATGGCTTAGTATACCTTGTCTGACTGGTTCCACAATCCTGGCCTGACTGGTTCCACAATCCTGGCCTGAGTGCTTCTACAATCCTGGCCTGAGTCCTTTTACAATCCTGGCCTGACTGGTTCCACAATCCTGACATGAGTGCTTCTACAATCCTGGCCTTACTGGTTCCACAATCCTGGTCTGACTGGTTCAACAATCCTGGCATGACTGGTTCCACAATCCTGACCTGACTGCTTCCACAATTCTGGCCTGATTAGTTCCACAATCCTTGTCTGATTAGTTCCACATTTCTGGCCTGACTGGTTCCATAATGCTGGCCTGATTGGTTCCACAATCCTGGCCTGATTAGTTCCACAATCCTGGCCTGACTGGTTCCACAATCTTGGTCTGACTGGTTCCACAATCCTGGCATTACTGGTTCCACAATCCTGGCCTGTTTAGTTCCACAATACTGACCTGATTAGTTCCACAATCCTGACCTGATTAGTTCCACAATACTGGCCAGATTAGTTCCACAATCCTGGCATGATTAGTTCCACAATACTGGCCTGAATAGTTCCACAATCCTGGCCTGATTAGTTCCACAATCCTGGCCTGGTTAGTTCCACAATCCTAGTCTGACTAGTCCCACAATCCTGGCCTGATTTGTTTCACAATCCTGGCCTGATTAGTTCCACCATCCTGACCTGACTGGTTCCCCAATCCTGACCTGATTGGTTCCCCAATCCGGGCCTGACTAGTTCCACAATACTGGCCTGATTAGTTCCACAATACTGGCCTGATTAGTTCCACAATACTGGCCTGATTAGTTCCACAACCCTGACCTGATTGGTTCTACAATTCCTGTAACTGCTTGAGTCACACCGGACACTAGGGGTCGGGCTCAAATCTGTGTTTTCTACAGCCATTATTGTCATGATGATGATAACGATGTTGATGACGATAATGATAATGACAGTAATAACGATGGTCGTGACGATGATGATGATGATGATGATGGTAATTATAATGATTATGATGCTTCTTCTTCTTCTTCTTTCTTTCGCATGAAATAAGTTATCTATGTCTGCAGTGCTGTCTCTAGTGTGATATTCACTGTCTTTTGTAATTCACTAAGCGGCCGGTAAAGTTTGACTTCCACAAATGTCTATTTTGGCTTGAAGTTTTGCCTGGAAGCGTTGAATCTAGGACAGTCTTGGAGGATGTGATATGCTGTCTCAGGTACCAGTCCACAGGTACACATGGTTGATTGGCCAATCTTAAATTTGTTGTACATGTGGCAGCGAGGTCGATTGTGCCCTGTTCTAAGGCGAAGGATAATGACTTGCTCTGGTCTGTCCATAATATGGTAATCGTCTTGTTCCAGTTTCGGTGGCTTTCTGACTGATTTGATTGTTCTCTTCTTTTGTTGATAAGAGAATGGTATGTCGGCTTCTTCCTTAGCTAGTTTATCAGCTTTTTTCATTTCCGGGAACTTCACAGTGGGATGGTACCCACTGCAAAGTTACCTTACAACGGTTGCCTAGTTCGGATAATAATGTCCGTATACTTGGTAATTTTCAAAACTGGAGTGCCTGAAGCACCGCTTTTGCATCTATCAAGAATACCACTGGTTGTGAAATATACACGGTATTTAGTGGTTTTACTGCTGCTGTCTTGATGGCCTAAACTTCTGCATCATAGTTGTGACAGTGCTTTCCTGTTGTTATTTTGGCTGTATCCCTGGAATTATTAGGATACTCAATGTACACTCCTGCACCTCCGTTTTTGACTGCGCTTTCTGCTGACCCATCTGTCTAAACACGGACCCAAAGGTTCTGCGGGTATTCATCATCAAGTAGACTCAAGCTGAAACTAAGGCTACCAGGCTACCAGAGGATGGCTGTTTTACGCTGCACATTGTTTTGTTCTTCCTTGTCAAATACTCCTTTAACTTCTGTCTTGATGTGTATTGGAAACTTATACTCCTCTCTCCAGGGGGTCCGTTCTGGGACAGCATTTAAGGGGCTGTCAGTTGCAGGCAAATCAGTAGTTTGTCTGCAAAGCCGTTTGGCCTGGTGGATGAAACGGCTTCTCTTTGGTGTCCCTATAGCTAGATTTGGGAATCTTTCATTGGTAGGGGGACAAGGCATGCTAAGAAACTTTTCAGCTTGTAAAAGCATCTTGGTGTCTCTGCCTACACTCAGTGTTTGAGTCATCCCCATTTTCTCCATCACAACTATAGGTGTTAATTTCATACTGCCTGTGGTAACTTCAGTGCTTGATTTTGCACTTTGTCTAACTGGTAGTTTGAATTTTGATGCCGAACTCCATTCTTTTGATCCGTAATCAAGGTGTCGTCGAACACTTTGTTGGTAAACTTTCCTAACTAGTTTTCCAGCACCCCATGTGGTTACACTTAGTTTTCTCAGGATGGCCACCCTTTATCTGGTTTTGGTTGCTGTCTTGTTGATGTGATTTGTCCTTGTGACTCCGAGGTATGTGGGCTCCTTATCCTCTCTCAGAGAGACTCCAGGGGTACTCCATAGAAATAGTGTCAAGGACAGGACACTTGCTTGTAGGACGCCATGACGCAGCCACACTTTCTGACTCTTGAGTCCGTCTATCTGTACTGGGGCTCTTCTGTTGTACAAGTACGCTTTCTGACTCTTGAGTCCGTCTATCTGTACTGGGGCTCTTCTGTTGTACAAGCACGCTTTCTGACTCTTGAGTCCGTCTATCTGTACTGGGGCTCTTCTGTTATACAAGTACGCTTTCTGACTCTTGAGTCCATCTATCTGTACTGGGGTTCTTCTGTTGTACAAGTACGCTTTCTGACTCTTGAGTCCGTCTATCTGTACTGGGGCTCTTCTGCTATACAAGTACGCTTTCTGACTCTTAAGTCTATCTATCTGTACTGGGGCTCTTCTGTTATACAAGTACGCTTTTACCCATTTGTACATTTTCCCATTCTTGTGACGATGATGATGGGGATGACGATGATGATGGTGGTAATGACGATGATGTTGACGACGAGGATAATGATGATGATGGTGATGATGATGATAGAATGGGGATGATGACAATATTAATTTTTGATTAAAACTTTAAAGGGGAGATAATTGTCTAAAACATGTGCAGTTAACAAGAATTCAGATTTTACGTCCCTTTAGCAGTTGCTCTTACACAATGTAGTTTAAATTAAATGACAAAGAAGAAGAGGAGGAGAAGAAGAAGAAGAAGAAGAAGAAGAAGAAGAAGAAGAAGAAGAAGAAGAAGAAGAAGAAGAAGAAGAAGAAGAAGAAGAAGAAGAAGAAGAAGAAGAAGAAGAAAGTAAGAAAGGAAGGAGGAAGAAAGAAAGAAAGAAAGAAACAAAGAAACAAAGAAAGAAACAAAGAAAGAAAAGAAAGAAAGACAAATCAACAACGTACTAGTGACGACGTGATTGATGGCTCTCCCTTAGAGTGTTATCTGTGTCATAGCTAGCCCAGTCTTCAGGACATAACACTTCTCCCCGCCTCCCTCCCCCTCCCCCGCACACACACACACCTAAATGTTCACATACTGGGCACTAAGGCTACCGTGACATAAGGCCCTTCCAGACACACATCTTTCACACGCATCTCGTGTACTGTTGGCATCACGTGTACTGTTGGCATCACGTGTACTGTTGGCATCTCGTGTACTGTTGGCATCTCGTGTACTGTTGGCATCTGGTGTACTGTTGGCATCACGAGTACTGTTGGCATCACGTGTACTGTTGGCATCTCGTGTACTGTTGGCATCACGTGTACTGTTGGCATCTCGTGTACTGTTGGCATCTGGTGTACTGTTGGCATCACGAGTACTGTTGGCATCACGTGTACTGTTGGCATCTGGTGTACTGTTGGCATCACGTGTACTGTCGGCATCACGTGTACTGTTGGCATCTGGTGTATGTACTGTTGGCATCAAGTGTACTTTCAGCATCTCGTACTGTCGGCATCTGGTGTACTGTCGGCATCTGGTGTACTGTCGGCATCTGGTGTACTGTCGGCATCTGGTGTAATGTAGGCATCTGGTGTACTGTCGGCATCTGGTGTACTGTCGGCATCTGGTGTAATGTCGGCATCTGGTGTAATGTCGGCATCTGGTGTAATGTCGGCATATGGTGTACTGTCGGCATCTGGTGTAATGTAGGCATCTGGTGTACTGTCGGCATCTGGTGTAATGTCAGCATCTGGTGTACTGTCGGCATCTGGTGTAATGTCGGCATCTGGTGTAATGTAGGCATCTGGTGTACTGTCGGCGTCTGGTGTACTGTCGGCATCTGGTGTACTGTCGGCATCTGGTGTAATGTCGGCATCTGGTGTAATGTCGGCATCTGGTGTAATGTCGGCATCT